>CM075858.1:9435732-9525732 GCA_037975125.1 Latrodectus hesperus
AGACAACTTAACCTGAAAGTTAAGTTTGACCACACGTTACATTTCAGTAATATAATTCTATGACAACAAAAGGATTAGTATGTTTATTTTGTAAATATTGATGAAGTTTTGTACTATTTAGCGTAAATTAAAAAAAATCATTATTTTATCCTAGATATTTTAATCTAAAAGTTAAGTCTTACCACATGTTAAATTTCAGTAAAATAATTCTACAAAAACAGAAAGATTAGTATGCTGATTTTGTATTCACGTAATAATTTTGTAAAATAAGCATATTTTTTAATCTCCTTCAACTGATGATATGTCCAGGGTGATCTTTTTATAAAGTGACAGTGTTTGGAACACCCTGTAGCGCGTTCTAATAGCCAAAATTGTGCCTAACTTGGTATTTAGACTAATCAAAACACGGGAAAAAAGATTTCGTAAAAAAACTTTTAGTTCCAAAAATCACCGCTAGGGCATTTTGTGGCGCTTTACAATGTATAAAATGTGAGAAAAGGAAAATACTAACACATACAATCACACTATTAAATTATTAATGTTTATTTACAACATTAACTTCCTCGGTGAGGAGTTAGACCACATTCAATGTGAGCACCGTTCTCAGAAATAACACCGTGCATTCTGTGCACAACGTTCTCCACAGCCGTACGTAACATATCACGAGGAATATCCCACACTGTCTTTGATATGTTGTCCTTTAGAATAGACAAATTTGATACTCCACCAACATAAACGCACGTTCCGGTAACGTGAGAGGCATGGCCACTGAAGCTCATTTATTTCAGCTGAGATTATTTGTCGGAGCTGCCTACTATTTGCTTTTATAGCCCTTATTGCAGGCACTGTCATTGCACAACATTTGCATTTTTCTTTGAAACCCGTTTTTTATGCTCATTCTCATTATCGTAAGCTATAGCAGCGCCACAAAATATCCTAGTGGCGACTTTTGAAACTAAATTTTTTTTCACGGAATTTTTTTTCCCATGTTTTGGTTGGTCCAAATACCAAGTTCGGTGTCATTTCGGCTATTAGATCCCGCTACAGGGCGCTCCAAATACTGTGACTTTAAAAAAGATCAACCTGTATTTAAAGTGCTAAAATCTTTTTAATCACTTTCTTAACAAAATGTTTCTTATTAAGATTAACGATATAAAATAGGAATTTAACTAGTGCTTATATAAAATTGATGATGAGTGTTTTGAAAACATTTAGACTCTTATAAACTTTTATTAATTCAACTCATTCCATAATTGAAAAAAATTGATAATGGGCCGTGTTACTTTAAGTGGATGGCCGAAATGGAGAATGTAAAGGAGCTGAAAATACTGACTTCATGTGCTGTTCTTATGAGCTTTCATCAGAAGGATTGATGGAGGAATTGAAGTGTACTTGTTGCGATGAACCACAATCATTTGTCTGCAAAAAAGAAGCTGAAGGTAATGGCAAATATTTAAAATGTGTACACTTACTTCTATTTACATCGATTAATTTGTATGCATCCATAATTTGCAAAATAGTATCACAATTAATTAAAATTACAATTATCATTTTAACATATGGTACTGCTTTCTGGAAACAGTACTTCTTTGGTCACTTAACGTATTTGAAGTTTCAGAATCATGTTATGTTACATCATAGGTTCCCAAAGTGGTCCAGGTGGACCCCAGGGGTGCATAGGAGACCTCACGGTGGTCCATGTAGACGTGAAAAGAAAACAGGGGTTCACAAGTCGTAAGTGGGGGTTCACGAAATATTTTCTTGTTTTCAGAATAAGGAACAAAAATTTTGGCTTGGATTTACCTATCAAAGTACGCAGGTAACATCATTCACTAGGTAGGTGCTCAAAAGTATTCGAGACTCAGTTCAAACACAGAATTGAATAGAACAATAGATAATAGTACACGCGTAGACCACATGTCGAGACTTGCAAAGTACCGCCCGTGCGCCCGCTCATCCGGGATGCTTGCTTAGACCTGCAAAGGGATGAAATGCGACTTGCGCTGTGCTTGCAATCTACATTAGTATAAATACAAATGCCAAGAACAAAACGTTACTCATTTATTTCCGGGATTTTAAACATAAAAGTGTGACTGAGAGTGAAGCGATGTCAGTGTTTGCAGTGCCGGAAAAAGTAAGTATCAGCCTATTTGTTATACACATTTTTATTGTATATTGTAATTTATCAATCATATTATATTTGTTTTACTACTTGAGTGCAGTAGGTAGTTATGTAATAAAAATTATAAATACTAGAGATTATTCTAAACTTCTATATAAAAAAAGAACAAAAAGCCAGGGAAGATTAAACTTTAGGTAGTGAGGTACTTTTTTTGTTTAAGTCATTTTTTTTTTTAGTATCTAGGTACTTTTTGTTAGCAGCAGGGGGGTCTACGGAAAATAGTAAAACTATGAAAGTGGTCCACGAGAAAAAAAAATTTGGGAACCCATGTGTTACAAGATGGCGTGATTATTTTCAAATGTTACTGATTTATTGATGAATATTATAATTAAATTTATCCCATTGTCATTGGTTGGTACGAGTCGATAAGTGATTGGCTATGTTAATAGTTCAATTTCTAATGCTGTAGCCGTAAATTAAACAGTTCGGGAATTTGATTTCCACTTCGGCAAAATCCTATTGTTTAACAGACACTAGAATAGAACTTGTAACGTTTCTTTCCGGAGAACAAGATCCGATCACTAAGCCCCTAGTTCCGCTTATTCTTTTAATAGTGACATTTATTCCACAGTATCGTCTTCTGTTGCATCATATTCAGGTTCATAAAATTACAATGTGCTTTGTAAACAGCTTTCTCTATGTAAATTTATATCGCTCTCTAGTCATCAATCTTAAACTGTATTTTTCATAAATTTAAAGAAAGATCAAAAATATTGTTTATCAGAATATATTTTACGCAGGGAACTTAATAATATATTTAAGAAAATGGTAGGCGTAAAATTGATGAGTGAAACTTTTTTAAGGATTCAATGTACGTCAATCATAAAAAAAGTAATTAACAAATTATATCCGTGAAAGAATGGTGTCAAAACTCAATTACATTTATATTCAAACGCAAAACAACATACTATCAAAAAATTTGACAAGCACTGAACATCACTTACAAAGTTTAAATGAGTAGGAAATAAATTGTTGATAGCTTGTTATCGCTAGATTTCCGCCAAATAAACAACTCAGAAATAATAATTAATGAAGCCTTCGTAATTATAGATCAATATATTTAATGAAGCCGTAATGAATTGTTTTGTAAATTACTTCAACGGATAAATTTTATAACACTTTCTATTTAGTATGTAAACAAAATTTGCATAGTGTTAAATAATGAGTCGAAAATATTATTCCATCAAATACATGAATTCAAGTTTATTTCTATTAAAATTAGTTCATTTCACACATTAATCCCATTTTTAAAATTTGGCTTTTAATTTAGTAGAACATATAATGTTTATGAAGTATATATCAATATATTTATTCAGCTATATCAGCTATATATCAAAAATAACAATATAGCAAAGGATTTTTAATAGAATCAATAATATTCACTTCATTTCAGTTGACTTAGGATTACATCATTAAATGTTACAGAATACTTTATCCATTATAAATCACGATATAACACTTTTATAAAAGTAAAAATACTTCTTCCTACTAAACAATTTTCTATTTAAAGTTTGAAACATAGTTGTAACGAGACAGTTAAAATGAAATTATGCTCTTAATTTTTCTTTTAAATAACGTTATTTTCGTTAGTTTTGAATTAAATCACATTTAATTGTGCTCGAAAGAAGAATGATCATACATCAATATGTATGTGCGTTTTCTCTTCTTTAGTTTGCTGTTAAATGTTTGCAGTTTTTTTTTTTTTGTTTATTTCAGTATTTAAAAAATTTCAAGACTGAATAATTGGAAATTAATTTAATCAGATTAATTGAATAGAAGTAATATTTCTTTTATTCATTTAAAAATTGACAATAAAGAAAAATGAATAAAATGTTCAAGAATATTTTAGTGATTATCATATTAATTAATTAAAACGTAATTACCTCTAAATTACATTAGAGAAACATTTAGAGAATCATGATGAAATTAATTAATCAAAACTCAGGTCTTCAAGCAACAAAGTAGATATTTAAATAAACCATGGCAACAAAGACAAGTAAAGCTTGTGAAGCTGTATTAAGAGAAGAATAAAATAATATTCAGTCAAGTCAAACACAGTCAATATATAATAGCAAGTCATATATAACAAGTCATAATAGCAAGTCATATATTTATTGATACTAAAATGATTTAAATTAATTTAGTACTATGATTTTTAAGCTTTAACTTGTTAAAAAAATAAAAGATTATTTAAGTTTTGTTTTAAAGTGAAGATAGAAACAAAGATAAGATTTTTTAAATGAATTAATTAAATTCTCACAAATAGAGGTACAACAACCTGACTTCCTTATTTCGAGTTACAATAGCACAAAAAGTAGTACAGATATATATATATATATATATATATATATATATATATATATATATATATATATATATATATATATATATATATATATATATACATATATATATATATATATATATAAATATATACATTATATATATATATTATATATATATATATATACATATATATATATATATATATATATGCATATATATTATATACATATAGATAGATAGATAGATTGGCTTGGTTTTGCTTCAGAGATAAAATCGAAAAGTGTGGGACATTGCGTTTCAGTCACCATCATGCGTTAGAGGAATGAACACCGTGCATATGTCGTAGAGGCCAATTTTACCGGGGGCCTCATTTCAAGCTATTTGGAGTGGTAAGCATGTCCTCCTGATTGGGTCCTATGTAATTTTTTGTGAGGCTTTTAGAGTTACTAGTTCATATTGACCACCTACAACTTTGGACAATCTGAAAAGAAACATTCAAATAGAAACAACAAACATTAACTGTAAATGCGCATGCGAGAGTGGTGAGAACATCAGAATTCGGTTCACCCAGTGTATAGCCAATGGCTAGCATCACTTGCCCAGTATGATAGTTAAAACTGTTAACGAAAACTTTAAATATGCAACTTTTGCATGCAAAAATAAAAAAATATATACTTTCAATACTTTTTATAATACTGGAATACAAAATCAGAAAGTTATGTTGTCGCACCTTGTAAATGGAAAAGTTAAAAGCATGAATAGAACTTTTTTCCGATGAAATTAATTTCAAAGGCTATGGCAGTAGCGGCACTTCTGGTCTGAATAACGAAAGAAAAAAATGCACTTTTTCTGACCATAAATAGTGGAATAATTTCTATTGTATGAGAAGATAATTTTGTCCTTTAAGAGAAATTATTAGATGGGAAAAATTATTTGTAGTAGCTTTTTTGTTAAAAAAACACCTGAAGTCTCTTGAAATATTCCTTATAAAACTATATTTTATAAAGAAGATACCAAGAAACAAACATTTTTATGTAAAAGAATAAAGCCTCAAGTTTTTACATTCATATTTAAAAATATAATCATATTTCTATTCAGATTCAATATTTTTAACGTAGAAAGAGAGTTAGTTCACAAAATTTCTGATTCTAGGACTACACTAAGATCCTGTACAACATTTATTCGAAGCTATATAGGAGGATTCAAGGTGTTCTGTACTATACATCTAGATAAAAATTTGAGACTAATTAAATATCGTAAATTTATTGCATTAGTTTGTCAAATGGAATTAAGAATTATGATTTTGATGCATTTATATATAGATCTTTTTGACTAAAATTGATTTTGTAAAAGTTTTTTGAAAGAAAAAAAAATATATATATATATATATATATATATATATATATATATATATATATATATATATATATATATATATATATATATTAAATTTTCTATAGTGGATCTCGGAAAAATTGGAAATATTACAATTGAAGAATTAGAAACTACAAGTTTAAAATTGGAATGGTCAATGGAAAAAGAAAGTTTTTGGGAAGCGCCATTTTTCTTGATAACTTGGCAGAAAGATTCTTCTGGAGAAAGACGTAAAAAGAGAGAAACAGACGACTTCCTCATTGTGAAAGATGCTATGGCAACAGTAGATAATTTAGAACCAGGTTCCGAATACCAAATAAGGTTAGCTCCTTTTTCAGAATCACCCCGTGTTGAAGGAGAATCGAAAGAGATTACTGTCAGAACTAAAGATGGTAAGGATTGAATAATATCTATAAATATAAAGTTTCTACATTTAAATTTATATTTTTCTTTTAAATTAATTAATGGTGTTTTTTCATTTTTGTTTCATTATTTTTAAAAAAAGTGAGCATAAAATAAGAATATTTTAATTACTGAGAATACTGGAAATAAACTTCAATTAAAACATTCTATTAAAAATAAGAGATTGGAATTTTACCACGTGAATTTTTCTTTGAATTCTAGATTTCATAAGAAAATATTTAGAATTATGAAAAGTTTTTGAATGCGGGTAATAGCATTATTCTTAAAAAAAGACCGGGAAAAACAAATAATTATCTCACATGTATAAAAATTATTCATAGTGGGAAATACAAATGTGTTTTAACAGAACAGTTCTTATTCATTTGGACATCGAGTTTTCATAAGTCTGGAGTGCATTTATTACCTGGAATTGGATATATTCAGTTTTTTTATATCATGTAAATTAGAGATGAAATAAGAGGATACTATGAGCTGTGATTTTCCACCATATTCAACACATTTTATAGGGGTTAATATCCAATACCTGTAGTGACTACAGAAAGAGTTAGAAGTCTGACTAATGCTCAATGAACAAATTTTGTACCCTTTTACCAAGATGTATAGTTGTGTTATCATTCATGAAGTATCCATTGCCATAAGAGTATAAATTTAACATTATAGGGTGCGCTTGACTTTCCAGTATACCAAAGTACCTCATGGCTGTATATTTACTATCAAGAAACACTGAAGTGTTACTTTTACGTCAGCTGAACATCCACCATATCATAATACGTCCACCAGACCCTTACATATATGAGTAAGACAAGATGGATTCATGGTTTCGTGAGGTTCTCACCAAATTCGATGACCTTAATAAGCAGAAAGCAAGGTGTAGATTTATCCGACCTCGTTACTCGTTTGTAATCCTCAAATATCCAGTGTTTTTGTTTTTCTTTCCTTTTTTACCTTTTGTTTTTTTTTCTTTGTATTTCGAACAGAAATGAATGATTTTCAAACATGCACTCAACTATGTATTCCTATCCTCTGCATTTCTTTGCTCATTATTTAAGTTGAAATCTGTTGGAAAGAACATTGACTAGAGATTTCTGTCCCTTGAAGCGTGGCAAATTCTATGTTCGGTCTACAGTTCGGTAAAGACGACACAGATTGGAAAATTGTGCTCTAACCCCTTTTATTCTAAATGCCTTTTTATTGGAATGTAAGAACATTACTAACTCTAAACATTTATAAGATGTAACATCGCTTAACCTAAATCAATCAACCTACTGTTCGTCAGAATACTGAAATAAAGTGATAGTTTCAAATAATTCAACAACATAAGAAGATTACAAATAGATATTAATACAAAATTATCTTAAATTTGATATTAGCTGAAAAATTACCAATTTTAAAGTTAAAAAGGAAATACTGAATAACAATCTATTAACAAGTATTTATTTCAACTTGTTACAATAATAGAATTTTAACAAAACAATTCCATTTAAATTTATCTAATCCTCTTCAAATATTTAAAGTATTGCTTCGATATAGAATGAAGTATTGAGAGAAGAAGCAATAGAATTATTAAAAATGTGTGATTTGTGAATGGGGATATTTTCTTTCCTGTGAATGGAGATTCTTTTGATTATATATTACCAAACATTTTGCAAAAATTACACAATCCATTGAAAAAAATAACCTCAGAACCCTTAACAAATATTAATATCATAGGAAAGAGTCTTTAAATGTTTTGTTTATATAGTGTTAAACAAAACAATCTCAAATACGTACACCGAATAGCAAACACTTTTATAAGAACATGTCTATTTATAAACGACGAATCGTAAAAACGTATTCTATCCACTTACTTTTCAATTAATAGCTATTATAGTCCTGAAAAAAATGTCAAAGTTATAAAAAGTAGTGGTATGCTGCAAGTCGAGACAACTTAAGGTTTCTTCAGGTAAATTTCTGAAATTAGATACTGTATGGAACACTGAATGGATGACTCGGAAAAAGTCAATTACAAAATTGTAAAACTTCAGAAATTTATTTTAAAGCAACATCTTTCACACAGAAATTGTGAAGAAAAGAACCTTACAACAAACATTTAGGTGTAAAAGAGTTGACTATTATGTGTGCTAACCAATCGTCAGACATACAATGAAATGTTCAGCAAGTGAATTTCACTCCAGATCCCGCTTGTACTTTGGGGTTAAAAAAGGAGCAGATTGGGCAAGAATAAAAATTTATTTAATGATAATATTCTCTCTTTTATATTACGGAATGTAATAGTGTTGAATCTTTCCCATAATTTACATTATGTGAGCTTTTTTCTTTGTATGCCATTACATAAGGTGTTATCTGCGATTAAATAATTGTTGGCTTACAACTTTGTGATCGATTTTCCCCGTAACTTGTTTAGTTTTCAATATAAGGTGGCTAACTTCTGAATGTTTCCACCAGAGGGCAGCACAAGTCTCTTGCATCTCATAGCTCTTCCTTATATCTAGACAACTTTCTTATGACCATAGCTACTAGCATCTGAATTACAGGGATAAGATTGAATTTTGAAGAGGATCTTGTACAAAAAATTAATAGCACGTTAAAATATTATAAATTTTATACAGTTTCTAGACCCGGAAAAATGTTTTAAGTAAATGCTCTTACGTGCCCGAATGAAGCATATTTTTGTTATTCAATGAAATTCAATAGACTATGAAAAAATAAGCTTTAAAAAATTTAGCTTTTTTTTCTTAGTTTATAAACCTATTGAGTAAGATATATCCTCGGGCTGGGCAAGGATGACTCAGCCCTTCATTCCTTCAGTGGGTCGATTAACTGAGTACCAAGCATGCTTGGGAACTAAGCACTGGGGGTCTTACGTTAGGCTGGCCACCTAACTGGGACATATGCTTCGCACCCCAGGGCCCTCGGTCATGAAAACAGTTATGGGCACTGTAGGCCTTGACCCACATGGGCTGTCGTGCCATGGAGTTTAGTTTAGTTTAGAGTAAGATATATATGAGACAAAAGGCTTTCATAAAATTGGAGGAAAACATATCAATTTATTTTATTTTTTATTATATGATACATTTTATAATAGTTCTAAAAGTCATTACTATCGCTTGATGGTTTTTAATGGAAAATGTAATATCATTACTGCAGAATATTTATGACGCAAAATATTTTGCCTATATATTTATATTTCCTAGTAAAAAAAATAGATTCCATTTTTTGTGAAACTCTCATTCATCAATGAAAAAAAGTAACCACAAGGCAGCAAATTATGTCTACAAAGCAACGGAGTCTTCTTTTGTCCTACTAGTGTCAACTGCAGTTTGTAGAGCTAAGGGACAATTTACAATTTTTGATAATTTATACTATATGATTATAAAAAAAGACGCAAATTGAGCAAATTCTAAGAACTTGGAATGTATGAAGTTTAAAAATATATTGCTTATATATTTGAATATAGCATAATATAGTTTTTTATTCCTTATTTTATTACTTTATTCAACTTTTTCATTAAATTTAAATTCTGAGCTTCATTTAATATATTCACTAACAATTGAAAAAATTTTTAATTAAATCTTTTTTTTAGATATCATGGCTGCGAGTTTAGTTGTAAGTAAAATTTTTCAATGTACTTATATATGACGTAATAATTTTAATAATAAATGCATTTAGCAATCGTTTTTGTGTAATTTAAATATATCTGACATATTCTTAAATTTTAAATTCAAATTGGAAGAACTATTTAATACCAACTATTGCTTTGATAACAATCCAATAAAATTTTTAGTTGGTGTCATAAAAAATGCAATAAAAATTATATGAAATTTTTATTGGTCCAAAATGATGTTAACTTTATTCATTGTTTTAATAAGCTATTAGATGAATTTACCAATGAATTGATTTACAATAACTGAACAGAAGTAATTTGGTTTTGCTCAACTTGCAAGTTATGAACATATTAAGGTGCCATTTACAGTCGTTGCAGTTAAAGTTAACACAATAAAGACAACAGCTATCTCAGAAAATAATTAAGTAATCACGGGAAACAAATTAAGCAGCCATATTTTCAAAAAATAAAATAAATATAATATGAATCATGTGCTATATTAAAAAATTTTAATAAATACTAAAATAAACGTGTTGTATTCAAAACAATGTGAATAAAATGATCAAGATTGTACTTAATTAATTACTTATTAATTTAGTTTAATGAAGGTATGCTTTAATTAATAACTTAAAATAAAAATATTGCATATTGCAGCTGATTTTTATGCGAAAGAATTCAATTCAATCATTGATTTATTTATGTTATCAAAATTTTACTAAAATAATTACTCTAAATTTTTATGTTTTTTATTAAAATTCGTATTTATATTGAGAGATATTTCACTGTAATCATAATATATTAAAATTTCTTGTCTACTTTAGTTTATGTTGCGCGATTTTTCAAATGTCGATAGTGAAATTGATAGATAGTTTTTTCAAATTTTCATATTATGTGTGTTATGTATATACATATGCGGCAATATAAGCATTTGTTTCCAAAATATTATTTTAAATAAATGAAAACGAATCGAAATTTTAGTAACAATATTTTTTAATTGAAATTAATTTCCGTGAATTTACATGATTACACGATAACAAGCAGTCACTATTTGAAAGATACAAATTTCATATTATTTTGACAAATTTTAGAGGATCATTTTTTTAATAAAAAGCGAAATTAATGCAATTTTTTAAAAATTTAGTTAATTCTTCGGTGTTAATGGAAATTTCTATAAATTGTATAAAATATGTTGTTAAGATGACGTTTTACTGTGTTCATTTCTTTTTTATACAAATCCTACCTTTAATTTCTTTCATTCGAATGCATTTTATCAATTTATTTAGAAAATTAAATTGAGCCCATATTGAAATTAAAAATTAACTTTTAATTATATTTAGGATTAATTTTGAATACTGACAACAGTATTTATTTAGAACAAGTGCATAATTTTAGTATCAATATGGTATTAATTTCCGAGCTACAAACGATGCACTCATTTCCAACAAATTAATTTATAATTTTTATAATTTAAGAGAAAGTTTTGGATTAAAAAATAAGGAATTAATATAAAAAACAAATTGTAAAATTATTTTAAAAATGATTAATCATCATAATGTTATGGACATATATATATATATTCTTGTATATATTCTCGTATATATAAATGTTATTTACCCCTTAATATATATATATATATATATATATATATATATATATATATATATATATATATATATTCTCGTATATATATATATATATATATTCTCGTATATATATATATATATATATATATATTAAGGGGTAAATAACATTCATATGTCTTTTTCAATTAATATTAACAAGAAACAATTAATATATAGTTTAAAATATTAATTTTTAATCTACCAACTTCATTTCAAGTAATAAGGAATGAATTTTGGAAATATACATCATTTTAACTCAAACTGTTTTCTCTTTTATTATTTAAGCTTCAAATTATTCTATTAAAATTCCATTTCTTAACTTATGTAAAGAAGAAAAATTTATAATATAAATTTCGTTTAAATTTATCTTATTGAATTAAAAATAAAGAAAGAAGTTAATGACTAATAATTATTCAGTCTTAATGTAATATTAACTTTTGGAATATTTTAGCAAGAGAATGGCTGTATGTTAACTATACTAAAAATATCCTGTTGTGTTACTGTGATATTGGGCAGTGGATTTACGGTGTTTGTGTTTATAGCGACGAGGTCAGTACTTTCAATTTTTATAATTTATATTATTTTATTACAATTATACAGTGTGTATCTAAAAAAAATTAAAATGAAACTCTCTTTAACTTAAAAATAAATCTCTTTGTGAAAATTTCAGTTCTGTGAAATTCTCTTTTAACTACTATTATATTTATATTAAAAATATTAATATCAATAAATCTGATTCCTTTCTGGCACAAATAATAGCAAATCTAAAGAATAGTTTTGAATTTCAAGATTGGTTTGAAATGTCTTAAAGAAAATATGTGGTAAAAGAGAGTATGTCTTCTGGCACTAATAATACCAAACCTAAGGATTAGTTTTGAATTTCAAGATTGGTTTAAAGTTTTTCAAAGAAAATATGTAGTTATGTATATAAAAGAGTATGTTCTTCTTCTAGCATTAATAATACCGAACCTTAGGATTAGTTTTGAATTTCAAGATTGGTTATATGTGCCTTAAAGAAATACACCTTTATATAAAAGAGTATGTTCTTCATCTCTGTGTGTGTGTGGCATTAATAACGCCAAACCTAAAGAATAGTTTTGAATTTCAAGATTGGTTAGAAGTGTCTTAAAGAAATGCAGCTTTATGTAGAAGAGTATGTTCTTCTTTTCTGAAATATTAATAACACCAAACCTAAAGATTAGTTTTGAATTTCAAGATTTGTTTGAAGTGTCTCAAGGAAATGCAGCTTAATGTAGAAGAGTATGTTCTTCTTTTCTGGAATATTAATAACACCAAACATAAAGATTATTTTTTAATTTCAAGATTGGTTTGAAGTATCTTAAAGAAACGTGGCTTTATGTAGAAGAGTATGTTTTTCTTTTCTGGAATATTAATAACACCAAACCTAAAGATTAGTTTTGAATTTCAAGATTGGTTTGAAGTTTCTCAAAGAAAATGTGTAGTTATATATATAGAAGAGTATATTCTTCTTCTAACATTAATAACGCTAAACTTAAAAATTAGTTTTGAATTTCAAGATTAATTAGAAGTATCTTAAAGAAATGCAACTTTATATAAAAGAGTATGTTCTTCTTCTGGGGCAATAATAACGCCAAACCTAAAGATTAGTTCTGAATTTCAAGGTTGGTTTGAAGTATCTTGAAGAAAATATATAGTTATAAACAGAAGAGTATATTCTTCCTTGATCTTCCCAAAATTAAACTCTTAAGAAAAGGTCAATTTTAAAAATAATATTGTCTTCAACTCAATTATATTTTTTAAATATATTCCTGTACTGATTTTTAATAATTAATTTATGATCTCTTGCCATTTCTGTGGAAAATATCTTACACACAAGTTTTTATTTTCTTTATTTTAAAAAACAAGAAGCCATTTTCTATTAAATAAATATTTATTAGTTACATTTTATACAAAGAATTTTAGTAAGACTGAGAAATGTGTGTGTTTCAGATTCCTTATTTATCTTAGTTTTACACCTTTTTAAGTTAAATTTGTTTTTAACTTACTTAAATTATACAGCTACTTAATCTTTTTTAATTAACTGTTTTCTTCCATCTGCCAGCTGTTTCTAAATTTATCAAAAAAACTAATCTTTGCGAAGTTTTTAGAACTATTTTTAAGTTATTTTAGGTATTTAAATTTGGTTTTTATTGTCTAAAAATTTTATTTAACATTTCACTCTCTTTCTATTTATTTTGTACTAATTTTTTCCATCCTAAATTTTTATATAACAAACTGTTTTTTAATTATATATTATTTTTCTTATTTATTTAGCTTACTCTCTTTACTTAAATCTTTTTGTTTTTATTTATTAGTTTATGCTGATTATATCATTAACTTTATCTGCTTTTCTTGGCGTGAAATAGAAATGGTCTACGATTTTCAAATGTAATTTTTTATGTTGATTTTTAATTGCAATTTCGTTGCTTGTATTAAAGGAAGTTGCTTTTTATATTTCTCAAGAGATTTTATAAAGATGAGAATTTTGGCTATAAATATTTTCTTCAATATAAATTTTATGTATCAAATTTTCAATTTTTTATCAAATGTTTTAGTCCTATAATACAATAGAACTCCATTCATCTGAATGAATTAGCATCAGATCCCATTCCAATAATCAAATATTCGGATACTTGGATTTTTTTTTTTGAAAAAAAGATGTATTTTAACTAATTATTATACTTTGAACATGGGAAAAAATTACATGTTTTTAAAGAAAAAGAATCAATTTAGTGAAAATGTAGCACATTTACATGTTAAGGTATTTACAAGGGCTGTACATTAATACTGTATCTATGGACAGCGTTGTAAATGAAAATTATTGCTTGCTGAACATCTCAGTCTGAGTAAGCTGTTTCACTGCCTGTATCCGCTTTTGGACAAACAAGTAGTGCATTCGCTTGACATTTCAAATTTGTATTCCGAACTGTGATACAGTGGTCTACTGCGTAGATCACTGTAGGCTTGAAAGCCCGACCTTTGTAAAGCATTCGTCTCTCAAACAATGTGTCGTACGTTCTGGAGAACCTCTTAAGGCTCAAGCTCCCAGATTACGGTTCCCAGCGGGCACTTGGCACTCCGTGCAGGGTGTACGACATTCTAGACTGAAGTAGAGGCGCAACCTGATAGCCAATAGGAATAGAACAGGGCCTCTTCTTCTCGTTGTCTGTCTGTCTGCATTTGCATAATGTCACTTTCAGGCTATCCACTTCAAATCAGGCAAATGCTTCATTAGCTGAAGGTCTCGAGTTTGCTTCAACTTGGACATTAACGTCATCGTTCTTAATCAACACTTTAAATAAGTTTACCATCATATGCAATTTGAAATCTAGAGTCTCAATTTTAATCTCTTCGTTTATATCTTCAACACTAACTTCTGAACATTCAGGAGTTTTCAAAAGAATATTTATGAATTCCTTATTTGACACGTTTTCTCCCATTTCTTACTTTCCCTTTTCATAAGCTTTTTTCCTTTTCTGATTTTCCTTCTCTTCTTCAGACTGATTTATTTTTCTAAAATTCTGAAAGTGATTCGGTTGATTGTGGAGTTCTACTATACTAAAAATATTTTTATGTTGTTGCTGTTGTTACTTATGACACTTGGACAAGCCAAACTCGCTTTGCCTTGCCTATGCGAATTTAAGTAAGTTGGGTGCGTCTTTCATTTTAATCAGAGCACCACAAAGGTGAAAGTACGACTTTGCTCTTCAAAGCTTCCGACAGATGGCACCACTAGAGGACCACTCCCACAATTTTGGCATGGATCTGAAGGGGAGGAAACTTTCTCCAGACCATTGCACCCATGGTAACTGCTCAACGACTGACCACAGGACATTCGATTCCACAGATTTAACAAGCACGTATATCGCCTGTATAAAATCTATAGTTGAGAAAATGTGTTTATTTAACACATTTTGTACTCTAAAATTACAGTCTAAATTAATAATTAAACTTTCCGTTGTATAATTTTTTTAACCATATTAATTTGCACAGCTTGAGTTTATTAATATTTTCCAGGATGTTGTTTTTGGATTGCCTTGCTCAAATATTTTCCGAACTCTCACTTCTAGGAGCTTATTTATGTGTTCTTATTTCTTCGTCTTATTCGTACAGTGTAGACGACGTAAGTATGAACGAAACTCATTACACTTTTAACTATCTCAGTTAAAATGCTTTACAATTTTATGAATTCATTTAAAATATCAATCTCAAGATTTTAACAAATTGTCTTAAGATAATGAAAAACATGCTTTTTGCATAACAATTTTCTCATATTAGCTGTTTAGAATAATTTACTTTAAAATACAATACTATAAATTCTGGACTATCAAAATAATATTGCAAGAATCATTGTGTCTTTATTTTAATTATAATAAAGCAGACACTTGTTTTTACGAACACATAGGCATTGATAAAATATTTCTTAAAATCGAAGGTTCATAAAATTAAAAATGGCTGTTAGATTTTAAAACTATGCTTTTATCCGATACTAGCTCTTTCATTATAAAGAAAATACTATAAGAAAAAACTATTTGGTATGCATTATATAAAAGAAACATATGTAAAATAAAATTTAAAAAACAAATCTTTCATTTTAATGATGAAAATTATCACCTATTATTTTAAAACTACATTTTTAAAAACACATTTTTTCGATGTAGAAAAACTCCATTGTTGTTTTTCTCAAGAAATATCTAAATTTTTTTAGCCATTCTCATTTACATGTTTTGCAGATGGTCACTGCACAAATCCATTTTCTTTATTTTTGATATCTGAGAAAGTTATTTATCATTCTCATTTATTATATTCTCAACCATTTATATAATCATTTAATAATTCTTATGAACAAATTACATCTGTATCCAGGGTCAAAAAGTCGTGAAATAAAAATTCGAAGACCACCAAGTTTCTTTGTCGAAACTTAGAATAACTTATCTTCACTCAAATCTCGTCAGATAAATATTTTTGTATTTATTCAGCTCAGTTACAAAATGGCTTACATATCGGATTTTTTGCAGCATTATTCCAAGCATACATTCGCAAGAGCATTGGGCCTACATTGTTAATTTCAACCCTCTCCAAATCTATCTCACGTTCATTCTTCCTCTTCTGTTTTACTGCTGTGAACCGTTTATTACGACCAAAGAAAAAGTATTCAAAATTCTTGAAAAAATCCAAAATCAGTCCTTATATACTGTTTCTAGAGCAGTAGAAACCATCCCAATTGACGCCCTGCTTATGTTGACTGATGATAAGCCCTTAAGACCCATAATTCGAAAAAAAGACTTATTCTTTCTTAAAATTTCATAAGATCATTAGAGTTCCTGGATTCTCTCTGAAATGATGTCAAACAAGACCTGACTAGATATCTAAATATTCAAATGGCTTTCTGCAGGAGTTTTCAGTTAAAAAATTCACTTGTTTAAAGCATAAACCAGAAATATTTGTTCCACCACAAAATTCAATAAATTTTTAAACTCTTTTGGATTAATCTTGGCCTGAGTTAAGAAGTAACTACATGTAATGCTAACCTTCCTCTTCTGTGAACCATCTCTCTGGAAATATTAAGCATTTTCTACCACGAACCAGAGTGGATTTGAATCTTTACCGATAGATCCCTGTTGTCTGATGGCCCTAACGCAGGTGCCGTAGTTTTCTCCAAAATGTTCTCTTTCTATACCCCTTTAGACCAAGGTCCTACGTTTGACGGTGAAATTACTGCGATCCACACAGCTCTGTCTCAGTTGTCATGTCATTTGGAACAATTCAGAAGAGCAGTTATCCTCAGAGATTCACGTGCTGCTCTGTTGATTATCGTTTCAGATAAGGATCTCATAACGCAGGACGTAATGGACTGTCATCATTATCTAAATGATTTAGCATTACTCGAGAAAACTGTAGTTCTCTCCAGTGGGTTCCAGCCCATTGTGGAGTTCCAGGTAATGAAAAAGCCGACTTCCTGGATAAAAAGGGTGTCTTAATCAATCAGAATATCGCTTGTCCTGATCCCTCTTTCATACTATTAAAAATTTTATTAAAACATCTACCAAACTACGACCTCAGAAAGAACTCTATCATCGTATTTTTCGTAAACCCTGGAAGAATACTATTCCGAATTTGTGTAACGGCCTAAGGCGTAGAGTGGTCACTAAATTCCACCTTACCACTGGACATGACTGCCTTCGAAATCATCTCTATAGATTCAAAATTATTCCTTCTCCAATACGCACTCTGTGCGGCTCTAGGGAGGTAATGGACCCCATGTATCTCAACTGTCCTGTTCTGCGTAAGCCTTTTCTCGCAGAGCGTTAGAGGGAGGCAAGAGACAAGTTAAATCAATGGAATCTGATGCAACTGTTTTTTTTGTACTCTGTGCTTTTAGATCCTTACTCTTATATTTTGTTCTTTAACTGCTTATGATCTGCCATTAGAAATTAAAAAAGTGTTAGTTTCATAATGCTACTCCAAGACATGATCAGTCCTTCCAAAAGTATCCCACAATTTTTTCACTTGAAGCTATATTGATTTACACTTAAATACCTGCAAAGTCAGAAATTAGATTAGGTGGGAAAAATTCCTGACAAATTGCTTTAAAAAATCCGGATTGAATGATACACTTTGAGGGAATAGGGGCTTTGAGTTATTAATAGGCCAGGACCTATGCTCAAAGTATACTAACATAAATCCCACTGGGATTTATAACAAAATATTTCCTTTAATTTTGATTTTATAATAGGAATTACTTTTTATTAATTACATAGATTAAACAATACTTAGTGTTTCTGGTAAATATTCACAGCTAAATTATTCCCAGCCAAATTCTACAAGTTCCTCAACTATAAACTGAGAAACAAATGAATATGTTATCAGGTCAATGGGATTTCTCAGGATTGACTTCGCCCTGGGCATGTTCCAGTTCAAACATACTAAAATCATTCAGAAAAATAACGTGGCCCTTATGTTTTTGGACTTCCTGGCTGTTTATGGACTTGTGGAGTTAGTCTAGTATTGGAATTGGACCATCTGAGGTACAGCAACAAACAACAACAAATGAATAAAACATCAGATAATAAAAAATAAATGCAAATGAAAAGTGCATGAAAGTGAATTCGTAATAAAGAGAGTTTTTAAAACTTGGTTCTTTAATGTGAATTAAAATTATCATTGTGTCTATGTGACTCTGGTAAAAACCAGCCACTAGCTTGTAAAATCATGAGTGTTCGTAAATTAAAGGTTCGTAAGAACAAGCATAAACTGTATTAAGAATTTAAAAGCAAGGGAACAAATTTTCTTCAAGATTTGTTAATATCCTACATGCCACTTACAGAATGTTAATCTAATGTAATCTATAGTCTCTGGCTACTATATCTTTAATCAAAAGTTTCTAGTAGTATAAGTTAAATTATGCCATGCCATTTTCATTAATATACATGATGATTCGCAACGTCTACCTCATTTATAACTAAATACCATACGTTCTTTAATATGAGAAGTTTCGTATGGCTCTAGCTTTGTACTACTATAGTCAAAGCTTCCAATGCTTACGAGCTAATTGTTCATAATAGAAGATAAAAGGTTTGCTTAATGAGATATGCCGCTTATAAAATGGCGTGGCCTCTACTTGGTAAAACAGCTAACTTCTGAATCTCCTAGTAGTTTGAATCACTAAGATCAATCTGCCTTTGTCATACGAAACCTTTTGTTTCTTATGGGTTAGTATCTTTACACCTCAACAGAATTTTTGCATTTGAAAGCTAACTGGAAGGGACTATTATTCCCAATACTTCTTTTATGTAAATCAGAATTATTAATCTGGATCGTATCCTGTCAAGTTATATTCCACATCATTGGACACTTACTATCGTAAAAGTTGAATCATCTCTTAAAACATTTTGCTTGGTTCTCTAATTATGCTTCATTTTTCCTCAAGCTCTCTTAACAGAAGGATATTTTTTCCTTAACTCGAATTTATACTCCTCTCATATAAGACACATTCTTATTAAAGTAAATTACCATCCTATATACAGATTTTTAAATACAGTCTAACTCATTTAGTCTGTCTTTTATACTTGAACCTCCCTTTATGAATATCTTACTATGCAAATTTATTCCAATCAGATGATAGCCGAATTTCTATTACGACATAATTTTGAAAATCGAAAAAAGCTACCGGACACTCCTGAAAAATGTTACATGAGCAATTAAATTTGTTATTACTGTAAATTAGTTGAAGATGTAAGAAAAATAAAATAAAATAAAAAACTATGGAAATAAGAAAATTAAATTTTGTTTAAACCAGAGATTCAATGTTTCTAGGGACCGAACTGGTAGTTTCATTTCTATGAATGACCTAAAATTGCTGGCATCCATTAAGTATGGCCTACCAATCTGTCCATGTTCGTTTCGCCCACTCTTTGCCCTTGCCTGCATGGGTTGCTATTTTTACAATAATTTTTCGACATACCGATTTTGTTTATGATGTTTAAACATCTCACATTGAAATTTTTCTAACGTTTATCACTGGATTCATAACCGTGTGATACTACCTCTTCTGGTTCATGAATCTTGAAATATCAAAATAAATTTTTACTTTCAACTCTTTCCTATGTTAAACTAATCACAAAGCATGTACATTTGAAAAGTTATTGTTTAAAAATTGTAAGATTATTAATTACTATTAGCATTAAGCTTAACTATTGAATAAAATGTTATGTATTATGTAGCTTGTATGATTTATGAATTTCTATTCTTAGGAATGTATGAAGGCCAGTCCGACTTTATGTGTGGCTGTATCAGCCTTGATTCAATTCTTCTTCCAAGCAGCATTTCTATTTCTCCTTTTAGAGAGCATGTTAATGTGCAGTGTTTTGAAGGACTACCTGCCAACAGCATGTTTACCACTCTCACCAATCAGCGTCATGGTAGTTGGCTTCGGTAAGTATTTTAAGAGCCATTTACCTCGCATACTAAATGAAGCAGAATCTGTAATCACAAACCTATGATAAGGACACTTGAATTGTGTTATTAAAACAGCCCAATTAGATAGTAATTTGCTTGATATTGTAAAAGTTAGTAGAATTTTTACCCTAGAAATTCTGATTTTAGAATTACTGTTTTATTCTTTTAAATGATTTAAATATTTTTGGTTAAGCCTTATCATCATTGGTTTTTATGAACGGCTTATGTTTTATAGTTAGGGCTATTATATGGTTACAGTGAATTAGTTTTTAGGATTATTATAATGATTTGAAATTTATTTGGTTAAGCCTTATCATCATTGGTTTTTATGAACGGCTCATGTTTTATAGTTAGGGCTATTATATGGTTACAGTGAATTAGTTTTTAGGATTATTATAATGATTTGAAATTTATTTGGTTAAGCCTTATCATCATTGGTTTTTATGAACGGCTTATGTTTTATAGTTAGGGCTATTATATGGTTACAGTGAATTAGTTTTTAGGATTATTATAATGATTTGAAACTTTTTTGGTTAAGCCTTATCATCATTGGTTTTTATGAACGGCTTATGTTTTATAGTTAGGGCTATTATATGGTTACAGTGAATTAGTTTTTACGATTATTATAATGATTTGAAATTTAACATAATTTTGAAATTAAATTAATAGAACATAAACATTTGTCAGAACCAATGTCAGGTTTGTGCATTTGATAAATAAACTTTTATTAGTTTGTGAAGGACATGTTAGAGTTCTATAATAAATATTATTTCGAAGCTTATATTTGTTTTGTACGTACATAAAGTCATATAGAAGGATTACTTTAACTCACTTTTTTCTTAACAAATATTTGTCGACAATTCAAGGAAGATATTGTCAAAAAGTTATTAAAAAATTCTCATTTCCTTAATGAATCTGAAACCATTATGTGTCTAATGACTTTAAACCACAATAGTAAAGTCGAATAAGTAGGAAAAGAAGAAGTTTAGTACGAAAGAATTTTTAATAAAAAAAGAATTTTAGTTAAGTAAAGTAAGCAAAGAATTTTAGTTAGGTAAAAAGTAAGAAAAGAATTTTAGTTAAGTAAAAAGTAAGTAGAGAATTTTAGTTAAGTAAAAAGTCAGACAAGAATTTCAATTAAGTAAAAAGTAAGAAGAGAATTTTAGTTAAGTAAAAAGTAAGCAAAGAATTTCAGTTAAGTATATGTTAGAAAAATAAATTGTTTAACTACTGTTTAATCAAGATTATTTTTTATAGTCTACCATATGAATTGAATTACTATTTCTCAATTCTTATTTACTGATCTTATTATGTGTTGGTTCTACTCGTTTTACTATCTGTGCATGTACACTACAAAAGAAATATATAACAATAAATCAAAGTATATCTTCTATAGTGAATATAGGCTTGCTCATGCAAAATCCTGAAATAAATATAATCTGATGAATACAGCAATAAATTTCTTTTATAAATTTGAAAAGGATTTTGAAATAATATTAAAATATCTCAATATTTGAATAAACATATTAAACAAGTAACAATTATTAGATTTTAATTTCAAAGGCTTTAATAATTATTCTAAATTAAATAATGATATTTTAAAATATATCAATATAAATCAGAGAATTAAATTTATAATATGTTTTCAGGTATACCAGCTGTAATGAATATAGTATTGGCTGCTATAGCAAGTAATGACTATGTAAATGAATATGACAAGTAAGAGCAAATCAATGCATTCAAATAAATAAAGTAATTAAAATTTAAAAATTTGCTGTTTTAATAATTTGCTATTCCAAATCATCTATGTCATCTATGCGCAAATATTAATGCACATCTTTGATTTAATCCAGCTGCTGGCTGGATTTAGAAGGGCCTGCCATGCTTCCATCTGTGATTCCAGTGTTGATTTTCAGCGCATTTTGCCTTTTCTTCCTTTTATCAGTTTTTGACGCAGACGATCCCAAAGAAGGCGTCAGCGCAATCCAACATCGACGAGGAAAGTAAGTTGCTCAAATACTAATATATATGATTTCCTTGAGATAAGTATTTTCTTCATGCAATTCTTAACTTGAAAAGAGAGTTTGTCTTTAAAACTCTTCACCAAGTGATGATAACCAAAACTAATACAACGTAGATCAAATTCTTAGCTACACAACGTCAGAATTTGCTATTGATGATTTCCATTTTCAATATTTCAAGGGACACCATTTTTAATTACCCATTTATTCCATATGACATATTATGATAAATTTTCATTGTCATCTTGAATCATTATTAATATATTTCTAGGGACAGCATTTTAAATTTAAATATTAACTAATTACCCATTTATTCCATATGACGTATTCTAATGAATTTTCATTGCCATTTTGAATCATTATTAATATATTTCTAAGGACAGAATTTTAAATTTAAAAGCTGATTAATTGCCCATTTATTCCATATTTATTCTAATGAATTTTCATCGCCATTTTGAAACATTATTAATATATTTCTAGGGACAGTATTTTAAATTTAAATATTAACTAATAACCCATTTATTCCATATGACGTATTCTAATGAATTTTCATTGCCATTTTGAATCATTATTAATATATTTCAAAGGACAGAATTTTAAATTTAAAAGCTGATTAATTGCCCATTTATTCAATATTTATTCTAATGAATTTTCATCGCCATTTTGAATCATTATTAACATATTTCTAGGGACAGTATTTTAAATTTAAATATTAACTAATTACCCATTTATTCCATATGACGTATTCTAATGAATTTTCATTGCCATTTTGAATCATTATTAATATATTTCAAAGGACAGAATTTTAAATTCAAAAGCTGATTAATTGCCCATTTATTCCATATTTATTCTAATGAATTTTCATCGCCATTTTGAAACATTATTAATATATTTCTAGGGACAGTATTTTAAATTTAAATATTAACTAATTACCCATTTATTCCATATGACGTATTCTAATGAATTTTCATTGCCATTTTGAATCATTATTAATATATTTCAAAGGACAGAATTTTAAATTTAAAAGCTGATTAATTGCCCATTTATTCCATATTTATTCTAATGAATTTTCATCGCCATTTTGAATCATTATTAACATATTTCTTGAGACAGTATTTTAAATTTAAATATTAACTAATTACCCATTTAATCCATTTGACGTATTCTAATGAATTTTCATTGCCATTTTGAATCATTATTAATATATTTCAAAGGACAGAATTTTAAATTCAAAAGCTGATTAATTGCCCATTTATTCCACATTTATTCTAATGAATTTCCATCGCCATTTTGAAACATTATTAATGTATTTCTAGGGACAGTATTTTAAATTTAAATATTAACTAATTACCCATTTATTCCATATGACGTATTCTAATGAATCGTCATTTTGAATCATTATTAATACATTTCTAGGGCCAGTATTTTAAATTTAAATATTAACTAATTACCCATTTATTCTATATGACGTATTCTAATGAATTTTCATCGCCATTTTGAATCATTATTAATATATTTCAAAGGACAGAATTTTAAATTTGAAAGCTGATTCATTGCCCATTTATTACATATATGACGTCCTCTATTAAATTTGCATCGCCATTTTGAATCAAAAGCATAAACATTTCTACTAAGAATAAAAGTTTACATAGAATTGTAGTTTTTGATAACGGTTTATATTTTGGAATTCTATTAATATATTTGCATAGTTTATCATAAGCTCACTTGCATTCTTTTCAGAGTTTTCCTGAAGATGAGGTGGGCCTCTTTTGCAATTCTGTGTCTCGTGTCAGTATCTTACTCTACCGGCATGATGGGAGCCAGCAACAGAGATTCGACACTAAATTATGTATTCGTCGGATTCAGCACCTCACTCGGCATATTGATGCCAATATTGAGGATACGATGCGATGATGAGGTAAATTAATAATTTTAAATTCGCCAAATTGGCATTTTTTAACTATATGATAATAATCAAAGAAATGTCTCAGAAACCTTAGAATTTTATCAAAATTAGAATGACTTTAGGCACAGGTGCCGTATAATCCATGGTTACAAATTCTGAGTTTTTTTGGCGACGACGAAATGTTGCCAAGATAACGTCATTGTGACGTAATGCCGCGCGAATATGTTGTAATTGTGACGTAATAAAATCATTTTTGAAAAACTTTACATATCTAAATATTAAATTTAAACCTGATAAATAAAGAGCGTGAATATATATTATTGAAATAATAAGATTTAAAAAATAATGAAACATTAGAACAGAAAGTGAAACATTAGAAAATACAAATATTTTTCTGATTCGTATTCGCTTCCGAAATTACTACACTTCGGAAACGAATGCAAATAAGGAAAATACGGGAACTTCAAAAAAGTAAATATCAGTTTTAAGAAAATCAGAATACGAATTTTAACGAAAATTACAGAAGAATCCGAACACGAATAATAATGAAAAATAAAGCAACATTCGGAAAAGAAAAAATATAAATTATTAAGTACAAATTAAACTGTTAAATAGAATATCTTTAAGAAATTAAATACAGAAACAATAATTTTAAAAATGTATATACAAATTATATAGTATTTTATAGTAATAATATAAATCATAAGAATGCCATACATAAACTGAAGAAAGAATGTGTCGACACAATTTTAAACAGTAATTTAAATTCAATTTATATTTTTAAAGTAATGAAAAAGAGCAATACAACCTGGAATTTAAGTATCCAAAATGTCAAGCAAATTGTAAAACACACTAAAAAAATCTTACGAAGTTAACTCGCAAAAATTTCTAGTAAAATGCTGAAATGGAACAAAATGTTCTAAATTTCGTCGCGATGACGTAAGCACTAGGGTTGTTAAAATTGAATTTTTATCTTAATTCTTACTGGTCTTTATCTGTATGACGTAATAATAATCAGGTAACCAGATACAAATGAATATCCGCCAAAAAATCGCCAATCTCAGAATTTGACGCATGGATTATACGGCACCTGTGCCTGAATTTATTATGTAAAAAATGCAAACAATCAAAGAAGAGCAACAAAAAATTAAATTATGTTTGTATTCATCTTAAACATTTATTAAAAAATATATATTTTTTATTAGAAGAAATTTATCACAACTTCAATGAACTTTTGAAATTTTGTAAAAATACATTGGTACATGAAATATTTTTTCATATATTTTGCAAAAAATATCTAAAACATTTTACTACTAATACCTTTTTCACTAAATATATAAGCCGAACTGTGTGGCATTACACAAGCCCTTCAGTGCCCATCTCTGTTTTCTTGGCCTAGAGGTCCTGGGGTGCAAATCATATGTCCCGATTAGGTGGTCAGCCTAATGCGAAATCCTCAGTGTTTAGTTCCCAAGCATGCTTGGTACGCAGTTTATCGACCCAATGAAGGGATGAAAGGCTGAATCGATCTTGCCCAGCCCGAAGATCAAATCTCGGACCTGTGCCTTGGGAGTGACAAATGCTGCCGCTAAGCCACCATGCTTTGTATACACTATATATATATATATATATATATATATATATATATATATATATATATATATATATATATATATATATATATATATATATATATATATATTTCAATAAATAAATACATTTTTAAGGAATATATCATTTCTAATAAATTAAGTTATTCATTCGATGACCTATAAAAATTAAATAAACGAATAAGTTTTTAATAGATTAAAATCTTCATAAATTCCCTTGAAAGTTCTTAAAGAAAGTGAAGAGTATATTTTTACTATATCTTATTTTTTCACATGTTCAGTAATTATTTAAAATTTTTTAACGAATGAGTTAGTATTGAAAAGAATTGTTCACAAATACTTCAACAAATGTGCAATATTTAAAACAAAGCACAAAATTTTAATGGAATATTTTTAGCAGCACTTAAAAGGCAATTTTAAAGTATTTGTAAGTGTTAAAGATCTATTTTTTTAAAGAAAAAATGATTTGATCGTGTTCCGAGGTTAAGCTACCTTCAATTTAGGTGTATAAAGAATTCGCACATTAAAAAGTTATTTACTTTAACCACATTTCAATTATTTTATGTATTTTCTTGATTTACAAATATTTTTCTTTAATACACTTGCATGAATATCATCAAAATTTATGTATTTTATTACAAACATTATCTGTAACATTTTCCAGTAGAATAATTGACACACGTTTTTTTAAACATATTTGTACATTGAACTATTTGAATGAAATAAACACAAATGTATTTTTCTTTTTAATTTTATAAATTATAGCAGAGAACAAAGAAAGCATGTTTTCATATAAAAATTACAATTATTTATCATTCACAAATTTTGCTATTTAGACTGTTATTAGTTACTTATTCTTTAGAATTTCTCGAAGAATCTTAAGTTTCGTTATAATCAAAAGAGAGTGTTGTAAACGAGTTTACAATGGAAAAATGAATAGTAAAATGCTTTTATGTAATATATATGAAAATGCTTATACATTCCTTTTTCTAATAATATGCTTGAAAATATTTATCAAATTCATAGGATTTATGAAATTTCAACTGTAAAATCTTTACTAAATTGAGGAATTCATAGATTATTTAAGAATTTTGTTGTAAATACAACAATATCACTAATAAATTCATTTTTGATTCAAGTAAACTAGATTTATTTTGATGCATAACATTTTCACTATTTTCAATATTCTTACTTCTGCAGGTAAGGGAGCAGCTGAAGCGAGGCTTGTTTACAAGCTTGCGGGATGACGTGGGTGGAATACGCGTCACACCTGCTCCAGACGAATATGATTCCAATAACCCTTTCCTGAACATGGCGGATATCAGCAACACCAAATACAAACAGCAGCAGCTGCTAGATCTGCGTTATAAGAAAGAAAAATCTGTCGCCGACCAAGAAATCGCGTATCATAAATAGAATTTGAATTTTTTTTTAAAAATCAAAATTGTTTATTTATGTTGCCAACAATTACATCAAAATTGTTCCCTTAATTTGGGCATATTTCGGCCATTATTCTCATTTTAGTAACCAGGGTGACAAAAACAATATCCATTCATTAATCTAAATCAACATTCTACACAAGATGGAATAAATTCAGGAAATAAAATAAATAGTGACAATGAATTCAATTAGAATTGGAAATATAATTTAAGAAACTTATACAACGAAAGAATATACAATAATCTGCTAAGTTTACACACAACTATTTATGAAAATATGAACTTAAAAATAATACTAAAAAAAAAAAACAGAAATTCAATGAAGTGTGATAGATTGTTTATTTTTTTGTAAATAAATTTTATATAAATATGAGTATGCTTTTATATATTTCACAGTTTTTCATTTTTGAAAGTTTCACTTAAAACTATTCTAAACATGTAAAATGATCTGCATGTCATTAACAAGATGTTTTTTTAGATGTTTCGTGTACAATATTTTTTGATAGCACACTATTCATTAACACATGAAATGAACAATTAACATTTACAAAATATGCCATGCACTAAATATATGATGTAAGCATTCTTTAGTGAAGTAAATTCTTAAGTTCTACATTAGAAATTTTTCAATTTATGTTGTTTATATTTCATTTTTTCATTTGATGAAATTCGAATGATGAATCTTATTTTATTGTTAGTATCAAACGTTAATTTTGCTTAGAGTAGCCACTCAAGGAAATTACACAATTACCAAATGTTATCTTTAACAAAATTGCATTTTCAAACGCTGAAGAAATACGAAATTTATATTAATAATTCAATAAATCTTTACCCGTTATTTGAACATTGCATGTATTTTATGAAATTTATGAACTTTTATACAGACATAATATATAGTATCGTTCAACACACTCCTTCATTTACTTCTAATATTCTAGTGTTTATAATTTTCCTAATCATGTATCATAAAAAGTCTACTTGCATGATTATGATTATTGTTTATTATAATCATATAATTATTATGATTCTAATAAGAAAGGGCATGAAATATCTCATCAGTTTAAAAAATAATTTAATTCATTTTAGTATTTGACTGCATTGCAGTAGCCAAACGAAAAACAATATTTTTACCTTTATCACATCAGTGTTGAAAATTGACACAAAATCTGAATTGGCACCTTATTGAACTCATACCATCGCTAAGAATTGACCAAAGAAAAAAAGCATCGATCTATCACCAAGAGAATAAAATTTTAAAAAATAAATTATTAAATCAAGAGAAAATTTTAAGAAAAATTTGTTACTTTTTAATATTTCATAAATTAAATTTTTTTATTTTTTGTCAAAAGTTTACTTACGGGTGCTCCTTGATTTTTGATGCCAAGCTTGGCGTCAAAATATGAATAACAAAATCATAACCCTAAAACTACATCAGTTAAAGCGCTGAAAATACCAGGGTTACAAAAATTTGAATTTTATCACCAATATTTATCTTTTAAGTTTTTTTACCAAACCAAAGGGTACCCGTATCTACTTCAAACACATTTTTTAAAAAAATTAAATGTACTGTTTATGGTATTCTTTACAAAATACAGGGTGATCTTTTTTAAAGTGACAGTGTTTTGAGTGCCCTGTAGCGTGATCTAATAGCCGAAATGACACCAAACTTGGAATTTAAACTGATCAAAACATGGGAAAAAAGATTCCGTAAAAAGAAAATTAGTTCCAAAAGTCACCGTTAGGATATTTTGTGACGATGCTTTAGCTTACAATAATGAGAATTAGCATAAAACACAGGTTTCAAAGAAAAATGCAAATGTTATGCAATGACAGTGCCAATCAATAGGGGCTATAAAAGCAAATAGTTGGCAGCTCCGACAAATAATCTCAGCTGAAGTAAATGAGCTCCAGTAACCATGCTTCTCACGTTACCGGAACGTGCGTTTATGTTGGTGGAGTATCCAATTTGTCTATTCTAAAGGGAAACATAACAAAGACAGCGCGGAATACTCCTCGTGATATGTTACGTACGACTGCGGAGAACGTTGTGCACAGAATGCATGGTGTTATTTCTGAGAAAGGTGCTCACATGGAATGTGGTCTAATTCCTCACCGGGGAAGTTAATGCAGTAAATAAACATTAATTTCCCTTTTATCACATTTTTACACTGTAAAGCGCCACCAAATGCCTTCGCGGTGATTTTTGGAACTAAAATTTTTTTCACGGAATTCTTTTTCCCGTGTTTTGATTAGTCTAAATACGAAGTTTGGCGCCATTTCGGCTATTGGATCACGCTTCAAGACACTCCAAACACTGTCACTTTAAAAAAGATCACCCTGTATATTACTTCCGCTGCTGAAAAGAATGTCAGCAATTATGGGAAGCTCGCTTTCTGCGAAATTTCTTCCCTGACTAAAACAAAATTAAATAAGCTTTCAAAAATCTCTCCCAACTATTCTTGGTATTTTGAAAAATATCCAGAGTGATCTTAACACGTTAGACTGAGATCCCACCAAACCATTTTTTCGCCCTACTTGAGAAGGGCCAAAAATTATACTCGGAGTAACATTGGTGCACAGCTAACATGGCTACCACTGTTCATATTTTGATGTCTCTAAATTTTATAAAGGATAAGGTTCTGCTCGGCCCTCATCTTTTTTAGATTTTATTGATATTTTTGGATTTATAGGAATTGCCTAGCAGAGCAAGACAGTCCTGAAATTAGCAACAACAACACATATATTTCATTTGCATTGCTCAATGGCATGGATTCCCAATATTTTTTCTCGTGGACCATTTTCAAAGTTTTACTATTTTTGGCAGACCCCTTGTTGCTACATTTCTACTGTATTCCCAAAACTCCTAAAAAATATCACCCTAAATTAGGGGTGTTAAGAAGGAAAAAAGTAGCACATTTTCTTGTGTCCTATTTATTAAAATAATCTTTGTAGTTATACAAAATTATGAACATTATTACAAACAATCATCAATTTACAAAAAATCATCAATGAACCCGGACGAGTAAGCGCACGGGCCGCACTTTGCAAGTCTCGACATGTGGTGTACACTTGTACTATTATCTATATAACTACTATCTGTATGATGTACTATATCTTGTGGAGTACACTTGTACTATTATCTATTGTTCTATTCAATTCTGTGTTTGAACTGAGCCTTGAATATTTTTGAATACCTACCTAGTGAATGATGCTACCTGCCTACTTTGATAAATAAATCCAAGACAAAAATATTGTTCTTTATCATGAAAACCAGAAAAATTTTCGTGGACCTCCACTTACAACTTGTGAACCCCCGTTTTCTTTTCACGTCTACGTGGACCCCCGTGTGGTCTCCTATGGAGCCCTGAGGTTCCACCTGGACCACTTTGGGAACTTATGCTCTATGGTATATTTTTTCTATTTGTACTAAGTGTATTTTCCATTAAAAATGCTTGTTTGTTGTAATTTTGGAGACAGTTTTCCACACTCGCCAAACAGTTTGCTATAATAAGATTTTATTCAATTAATGATACAATTAAGGATACAGAATCAATGTTAATATCAGTATTGATAACATGTCAGTATTATTATGCTTGGGATGACAGAAAGATTAAAAAACAATAATAACATGCATTTCTCCTACTCTTTATTTTACTATGGTTTGAAAAATTTATAGAAGTTTAATATACCCTTATTTATGAATCAAGTTAGCAATTTTTATAGGCAAAATAAGTAAATGCATCATATAATATTTCCATTATTCTTTTGAAATTCACTTAGTTTTGATGATGTAAATATTTTTAATGTAAAATGTAAATAATTTTTGCATCTTAAATATTTAGATTCAAGAAATTTTTAAATATTAGGATTTAAGAAACATTCCCAAGATTATAGATCTACTGAAATCTAAACAGCTTAACTAATTACAATCAAAACTTATGAATGAATTTTTAAAAGGTATCAATGTGTGAAATAAATAATTGATAAAAATTAAAAAATATATGTCTTTAATTTTGAAAATATTTTAAAGAGAAACAATAAAAGTTTTTAAAAGACCTCTTATGCTACAGATTTTAGAGTTAAGTAAAAAGCTTATATAAATTCTCTGTTGGTTATTCTCTGCTTTAATTATCAATGAAATACATACTGCTATTAAGCTGTAATTATAAATAATAAAAAAGTTTATTAATTATTTGCTTGCACTTAAAAGTTTTCAAACAATATTTACTGAGAATTTGAATTCCTCACAAATAAATTTTATAATGATATTTTATGCATTGCTACAAACAATTAAAGGATATTGTAAGATTTTTATAAAATAACTGCATAAGTAAATTTTTGTTTGAATAAAATGGAAGAAACAGATGCAAATTTTTTTCCATTTTTAAACTTCACAGTATGCAAATTTTGAGTTTGACATCGAAGATGACACTTTAACAACAATGAATATGATTTGGCTTTTAACTTAGTGTAAGACAGTTTAGAAAATAATGATCAATATTTAGCAAGAGCGTTGTTTTAATGAGTGCTTTTTCTCGGTAAAGTCATTTAACCGAATTAGAAGCTTGGAGATTTGTTGGCTGGTTAAAGGGAGCTAAATTCAATCCAAAGTAGCAGAAGCCATTGGACTCTCACAAAATGATTCCCGGGATCTATAATAGCTTTTTGAGACTAGAAATATAGGCCGAAGATCAAGGTAGGGTCACAAACGTGCAACAACGTCTAATGAGCATTGTTATTAAATGTTAATAGCTTGGAGACATATGAAGGCCATTCACTTTAACAAATCTTTCACTCAGCTACTGGCACTACAGTTCGACACTAACTCTCCGAAACCGCTGTAGGCCTGTATACTCACCGTCCAATGATGTGTATCAAGTTAGCAGAGTTAGTTAGAGTAAAAGGATTTTGTGGACTGTACTGAATGTTAGTGTGGTACTAAAGTTCGACACAAAGTCTCCGAAACCTGGGGCTTGAGCAGCTGCCAGGCACGTCAGCAGGTGGTGGATAGCCGTAGAATGTTCTGTAGAAATGACAGGATAGCCTTGAATATAGAGTCAGAGGCCGTGAACCAGCTCCCGTAAACCCTGGTGTTATGCGACCCGTGCCTAGGGTTATTTGGCAACAGGGTAATGTTGTCTTAATGGAGCCTCTAGTTACCTGGCGAACTTCTAGAGTAATTTGCCTTGCCCAGTAACTCAGGCAATGCTGGGTGGACTTATATTACTTGAGCTTATCAATTGTTATCTTGTGGCTGAAAAGACACAAGAAATAACAAACCTCTCTGCATTTGCAGGTGAAGCTCTGAAGTAGACACTTGCTGAAAAAGACAAGGGAACTCAGAGGCAATCTTGTGAAGGGGCAGCAATGAATCCTTCACAGGTGATAGAAGTGACCTCCAAACCATATTCTTCTGGTGAAAGACAGGAAGCTATCGCTAGCATGACTGACTCTCTGACCAGAATCATTTGTGGATCATCAGTGAGGTTTGCCTAAGATGCTCTAGGCAGAAGAAACGTTTAATCGTAGGCTTCATAACTGGGCACTACCATTTCAGAAAACACCTCCATAAAATGGGACTGTTTCAGCAAGACTCTACCTGCAGGAAATATTATACGCAAGAGGAAACGGCCAAGCATATCATTTACGAATCCGAGGCTCTTGTCCCCTCCCTAGATTAATTTCTTTAGGCATTATCCATACTAGAGAGTTACACTTAGATTCCATTAAAGGGTTATTGGACTTTATTAATAAATTGGGTGACCCGAGTAACTGGAACTAAGAAACATTGGGTTTGGAGTTAATGGTGCAAAATGATGATTAAAGCAGAGGTGCCAATGACATACAAACCCAACCTTAAGAAGAAGAAGAAGTCTCCGAAACCACTGTAGAGCTGTATACTCACCGTCCAATGATGTGTATCAAGTTAGCAGAGTTAGTTAGAGTGAAAGGATTTTGTGGACTGTACCGAATAGTTATCAAGTGTTGTAATCTCATCGTGTCACGTTAACAACAAGACTCCGTCATGCCCACAGGGAGTGAGCTACAGGGTATGTGAAAGGGATGAGAAATAAATGGAGCAACATTCTCTTCTCTGACAAGTCCCATATTTCTCTTGGTCCTTATAGTAGGCATATTTTCATCTGGAGAGAACGGGGCTCTAGAAACAATTCTGCCAAAATTCTGCCAATGTACCAAATGAAACAATTCTGCCAATGTATCAAAATGTCAAATTTGGTGGTGGGGGAGTGATGATCTATGGTGGCAACTCTACTGAGGGGTTCACTCGTCATTCAAAAGGAGTTCTGACCTGTCCCTGATATAGGGATGTGATCCTCAGACCTATTGTAGTCATTTACGCTGTATCAATTGGAGACGAGTTTGTGTTAAAGGATGACAAATGCAAGATATGTCGTATTAACTTCGTTAATTATTTCTTTTTGGAAGAAGGGATCATACAAATGGAATAGTTAGCATTGATTCCAGTTATGAACCCTACCGAGAAAATTTAAGACATTTAGACAAGTTGCTGGATACCTACCACTCCCATAAATTCTCCAAGAAAAGGAAAAAGCTCTTCTGGAGAAGTTGTTGTTGAGTTGTGGCTCATCCTCTTTTAAGAACCTGAGATTTATCAGGAAGTAGAACAGAACACCTCAGTATCTTTTATAGTCTCATTGAATTTATGAACCTCATTTAGAATTGGAAAAGTGAAGCAATGAGGCTATAAATAACCTTAGCACCTTATTTACAGCCTCATTGACTCAATGACTCAAATTTTTCTACGTTGCTGGCCGTACGATGTTCTTTTAAAAAATAACTCTTTTCATTCGTTTTTCTTACTTGGCCAAATTGTGTTTTTTTTCTTTTTGCATCCAACTCTCTCTCTCTCTCTACTCTACTCAATAAAATTTTTCTCAACACAGATATGATTTCATTCCAAATAGTTTACTAAGTCAGTCAATAATATATTAATTAATCAAACAATCGTTCCAGATGCAAGATTAAAATACATCATTAATATCCTTTTAATATCATCAATACCTTACTGTTTTCGGCAGTTTATTTTTACTCTAGAAACTTAATTTTCATACTTTAAAGCTAAGAACAGAGAAGAAAAGCCATTCAAAATTTTGCCTTTCACGATATCAAAACTTTATTTCATACTAATAAATAATTTAAAGTGAATAGAAACACCAATGATTTTTTATATGTTGATAATACTCGTATATTTAACAATTTTCATGTTAATAACAGATATTAATATAAATGATAATATGCATGTATACTGCATATTATCATTTATATTAATATGTGCTATATATGTAAAATTATTATATTAATATATGTAAAATTTATATTTTCTGTGCTTAATTTATCAATTTAAAAAAAATTGATTATCAAAACTTAAATTTACCTAAGAAAAAATGTTCGATAGCTTATTTTCTTTAAATATCTTTTAAATGATTAAAAATAATCACTTATTATATATTTTTATAGTTAGATAATTATTTAGAGATCACAGAAACATTCAATCGCCGAACGAGTTACATCAACACGTTAAGAAAATAATAACTATTAATGCTTTAGTTATTTAAATTATTAGTAGGTTTGGTTTGTTTGTCGCTCAACGGTCATTTTTTGCACACGAGGGCTAATTAGACCGGGACCTACGGTTTAAGGTGGATTCCGAACCACTACAAACATCCATGCCCAAGGTGGGATTCGAACCCACGAACTGCTGAACCGAAGGCAAGAGCTCTAACCATTCGGCTGCCAGCTTGGCTAAATTATTCGATGATTTATCTGTTAATTACATAAAATCGAAGATTAATAAAATATTGATTAAATTCTTCAATATGAGAGCTTGAAATTTTGAAGAATTTACAAATAATAAGAATTATAAGAAAATATTGAGAATTATTAATTAAATAAAGTTCGGTGTAGAATCGGGTACACATTGGTTTGGTGAAAAATTTGGCGATAGATATCGGTGATAAAATTTAATTTCTGAAAACCCTAACTTTGTATATCTTTTATGTATGAGCCATCTAGTTAGTCACATCTTGGAACCTATCTTAGAGTCAAAAAAATCGCCAAAGAATCAAGGGAAGTCCGATTGTAAACTTTTATTAGGACTTTAAAGTGAAAGAATGAAATATTTTAATGCTTGATAATAATTGCAAGTCACCAAAATTGTTAATATTACATAACCTAAATTTTCATGTTTGTTCAACATTTTTGCAAACAAAAATGTATATATGATAGCAAAGAAAATAAGTAATGTATAAATTAAAGATTAATGTTATAAACTAATGTAAAATTATTTACTTATAAAACGTTTCAATGAAGCCATTACTGCAAAGAGTTTTTTTATTATTCTTAACAAATAATTTCGAAAATAAGAAAATTGTGTAAACAATTAATTATTGAAGGTTAATCTAAATTACTAATTTTTTATAATCTAGAAAAATTGTTAAAAGAAATAAATGTATGCATATCATTATCTATTTTAATGCCTGTCATAACAACTAATTATATCACAAAGTGTAAGATTGATTTCAGTATACTCCTTATATTTTTAATTTAATTTATATTTACATCAAATATGTTATCAGTTTTGTAATAAGCAGTTTTGGCAACAGTAAATTAATCTTGATCATTTTTAGTTTCATCACCTTTTTGTCAGAAGTTTCTTAAACATGTCATATTTTGTGAATATCGTGTTTCTTTTGAAAAATAAACTCAATTTTACAAAAATTGAGCTGATGAAAGAAAGTTAAAAAATTTTCATCTTAAGTAAATTACATATTCCACAGATGAAATTAATAAATAAAGAAGAAAATGTGTGTGTTTGGGTACAGTTAATTTTTAGTTGAAAACTCAATTTAATTATGAATTCTTTATTAAAATTGATTTATATGGTTATAATTAATATTTTACTGTTACAATGTCCTAATGCTAAATAACTATTAATTTGGTGTAATACTTTTATTAAACATATTGAAGAAAATATTCGCAGAATAATTAGAGAAATTATCTATTTTAGAAATTGATAATAAACTCTCCTTTTTGTTTTGGTTATTAGTATAAAGTCCTCATTACATATTTCTTATATTTTGTAAGACATATTATTATTATGAATTATTATTAAAAATTTCATAACTATAGTAAATTAAGTCACTAACTTATTTATTATTGAATTACATATTAAATTATTTTATGTGTTTAGTTTATCACACAATATTTAAATTAAGGACATTTTCGAAGAAAAAACATTTTATAAACAAAAATATCAAAAAATTTCTTAAAAATAATATCATCATTTTATATTAGATTCTTAAAAAATTTGCAAATCAAAACAAAAGCCTTCTTCCGTGTATTTAAAAATGAAAAGTTTCTTTTCAAGTTTTTTAGTTAAAATCTGAACATTTCTTTTTAAATTTATGTTACTTGACTGAGAAATGCATTTTATTTGAATATAATAGAGCTTGTTTGAATCTCTCTTGTTAGAATTATGGGAACTTATGTAATAAATATGATAAAATTTACTTATGTAATAAAAATATGCAAAAAATGATTCTACAATGTTATATCGAGAATCGTTAATAAATCCATTGATATTACATCTTAGATTTTTTCAGTTTAAATTCGTCAAATTTTATTTTTAATAAGGAGTAAATAAATTGGTTAAAATAAATTATAGAAATAATATTTTATTTATTATTTCTAACACTGAAGGCAAATGATTATGCAATTTAAAATTAATAATAATAGAAATGATATTATTCTTGACTATTGCTGTAATACTAATTAAGATAATGGTGAAATAGATAATATAAAAGCATCAGAAAGCTATTAGCTATAATGAAAAATATAATAAGAAACTTAAAATTTTAATTATTATAAAAATGGAAATTTGAAGTAATTTTTCTAGAAAAAACTCTGTGCTTTACAATTAACAATTAATGAATTTTTACTCTTAAAATATTATTTGCGTATTTTTAAAAAATATAATTCAGAGCTTTAAATTATAAAATATATCATCCCTTTTTTAAACTTAATCGAATAAATAATTAATATATTTGTGATGAATCCAATATTCTAAAATTTTATAATAACAATTACATTTTACAAAAGAGGGATTATTTTGAGAACTACACTTCTTATGATGTTATAAATCAATAATAAGATTTAGAAAATAAGAAAATAAAGACGAAAAGAAAATATCAATTTTCGTTTGTTTCATTGTAAAAAATGGTCAAGGATTTTCATAATAGCTCACTAAAAATTATGTACATTATTTTTCTTATAAATCATTATTTTTAATTTTTATTGATTGTAAAAGTTTCTAGAAATGGCTTTTCAATAATTAATTCAAAATTTTGCTTTTCTTATTATTTTAATAAATATAGATACTATAAATTTTAATTATAATATGCTTTTAACACCGAAACAGTAAATGAAACTAAAGCGAAATACCTAGATTTAGTCATTAAATTAAATTCAATAAGTCTATTTGGTTTTTTTTATAAATTTTAAATTAAATGTTGATTATCCATACATATACTTGCGTTTTATTCATTATTTTAACTCAGAAAACATATCACGGAAATAAATTTAAATATTGTTAGGAAAAATAAAATAAATATGCACATTATAAGAAATTGAGATAAATTATATTCCCATGACAGTAGTTATAACGTATCGTATTGAAAGTAAAAGCTTCATATTAATCGCCTTTCGCAGAGCAGCCAAATTACTGATATATTTAAACTAAATAAATTCTCACATAACGCATTTATTCAGTTTAAATTGGCAAGAGCAGTTAATTATTAGATTAAATTTAAAATTTTTATCTCACAAAATTTAAGAAAATATTTGAAGGAGCTAATTTCATTTTTTAATAAATAAATAAATATAATTTATATATATATATATATATATATATATATATATATATATATATATATATATATATATATATATATATATATATATATATATATATATATATATATATATATATATATATATATATATATATATATATATATATATATATATATATATATATATATATATATATATATATATATATATATATATATATATATATATATATATATATATATATATATATATATATATATATATATATATATATATATATATATTTGTGTGTGTGGTATTGAAAACATACTTACAGTTTTAATGGAAACCTTTTCCATAAATACATATTTTGAAAATAATGCCTTTATCAATAAAAATAAATATATTATAAAAGGAAGTTTTATGTTTTTTAAAATGGCATTCACAATTTTAAAATAAAGTAATAGTGGAATGATGTTTGAAAAATTTTTTTTAGAAAATCCCTTGTTTACTGATCGCATGAAATATAATAATAGAGATTTCAAAATTAATTAATATTGTTGTCATAATTACAGTTTAATCCTTTAATCGCAATGACGAAATATTTATGTGATGAGCAAGATTAAAATTCAGAATTCACTTTCAAGTGATTGTTTTTTCTGAGTTCAAGGAACATTTTTGTGTGCTATCATGAATATATAATTTTCCGCGGATTCTGTTTTGTGGTTATTGAGTATGCGATGTGTTCCCACAACTTTAATTAATTTTGTCGGAATCAGTGTAAGATTTAAATGTTAAATCTTATACAGATGTGCTTTCGAAATTATACTTATTTTAGAAGCATCTGTATTTTATTAATAAACATGTACTATTTTGACAGCTATTTATCAAAAGTTGTTATAATTAAAATGGAAGTTACACTTTTGATGTATTTAGGAATTCTATCATCCTTAAATTATATTTATTTGCAAGTCAATGATTTAATATTTATGGTATTTATTATAACATCTGATCACGTTATTCAGGAATTCCTAAAATGATGTGATTATTTTTTGAAGAAACCAGTGTCGTACGAAACTTGATCATCTAAATTATCTAAACTTTCCATTTAAAATGTAAAATTTGAGATGAATTTAAAATTAACTTATGGAATATTATAAAAATAATATTAGAAATTGTGTTTTCTTTCTTTAATTATCATGATGACAAAAATACAAATGTACAAACTAATATTATTACTATATAAAATTACAATTATTTCACTTTTTAAAATTATAATTATTCATATAACTAAACAGACCATTAATTGTAAACTAAGAAAATAGTCTTAAACTTATAGATTCCTCTTTTTTTATATTCTAAAAAATATAGAGAATTGTTAACAAAGAAATAAATTTTGGTATTTTCTTAAATTTGTCCAAAACCTATTGAATTCGAATGAGATAAGTAAATGACATTATTCAAGCAATAATTAATATCAAAGATTTAAAAGGTTTTCATACACATATAGTAAAATTATTAATTTTAATACAAGTAATTCCTCTAAAAATGTAATGTGCTCTCAAAATAATCGATTCGTTGGAAATTTTTTGAAATGTTTTTAAAATTTATGAAACAATTTTGAGTTTATACATATAAACGTAAAACATTTTAGTCATTGAAGATTCTTATTCATTAAAGATTAATGTCAAATAAAAAAAGAAAATTTAAAGTGCTTATAACATGTTATAAAACCGAAGTCTTAATGAGAACTAAATGTAAATTCTAGCCAAAAATATAATAAATTTTGAAACATTATTCAAAAAAATTAAATGAGTCTGTTTTTTTCTTTTTTTCTTCTTAAAAAAGTTATATTTGAAAAGAACTTATTCTTTTTATTATTACTTAATATACGTATGAAATATGTATGCATATTTAAAAATATTAACTACTAAAATAACTATTCTTAAATTTAATTAGCATTTCACAAAAATACTACTATTTCTGTGAAATGCTAATGAGGGCAATTAAAAGCAAGAGTTATAAAATTTGCCAATGTTTATATTTGTTGACTAAAATAATATGTTCTTCGCTAATTTTGTCAGAGATAACATTCTCAGAAATGAACTTATTTTAACTCAAAATGGAGACCTTACATTTCTACATATTCTGCAGTAAGAAATATTTCTTTAAAACATAGAACTAAAGCAATAAATGTTCATCATCAAATCCATCTCTTTCAAAGATCAAAAAAATTTTAAGTTTATTAATGAGAAAAGATGTAAAAATATATATTATAATTAGTATTTTAAAATGAAGGAATTAATATATACAACAGTAAATGGTTAGTTTTAATAATTTAACTGTAATGCATCGTACAATTCGATTTTTAAATATATTTTTGAAATGTCAATGTCACCAGCGAAAATAACGGAATAATTTTGAGAGAAAAACTGATTCTACTCTGTTAAAAAGAAGATAAATACACATATAGGTATATATCAAGGATTTGATAGCTATATGTACCAAAAAATATTTCAGATTTTGTGAACATTTTTGAATACTGTGAAGATATACAAAGTGAAACACACACACAAATGTGCTTGCTTAATAGCAACCGAATGGATTACTAATACATCATTTTTTTCTACCATTACAACTATTTATTATTTGGGTCTCGATGGCTGAGTGGTTAGTGCTCCTGACTCCTGAGCTAAGGGTCCTGGGTTCGAATCCCGGTTCGGGCATGGATATTGCTTTCTTTCTCTGTTCTCCCTGTGTTTCTCTGTCCTTTCTTCCGTGATGATGTATGAATGTGGCCCACCCTATAAACGGGTTTGTGGTGGTATGGCGCGGGTAACGCTATTCGCCTCCGTGACTTGGTTCACAGGTGCCCGCTGGGTAACGACAAATGAGTAGCAGTTTCTGGCCTTGTTGTGGCATAGGGTTCAACTCTCAAGTGCCCGCCGTTGGAAAAAAACTATTTGGGTCTCAATAATTTATCATTTTATGAATTTAAAACATTTTCATCAAAAATATTAGTATTAAAATAGTTTTTAATATAGCATCTGCGTAATTAATCTCATAATTTTAATGAAAATTTATTTCTATAGATTATGAAATGTCAATTAGTTTAACATCTGATTATAGAAATTTGACTGATTATAAATTATAGATTTAAATCTAGATTAGATTTAGAAATAGTATTTAAATCATCTGACTTATAAATTATAGATTTACTGAATCAATTTTCATGTTGAAAAATACAGGCTTGATTGTCATTTGGTCATTATTTTTAATATTCCATTAACAAGAATAAATATAACAATCTTCAATAATATAACACATTTCGCCCTACACAGTTAAAATCTTCTCTAAATTACAAACGCGTTGTTAAGGTTAACACAAACATGTCGAGTCTCCTAATCTATTTTATATTAAAACATTTTGAATCTTGACACGTTTAGATCGTAGTTTAATATCCTTATTAGATATGAAAATTACATACATTTATATCTGGTGTGTAGAATTGATTATGCAAAATCATTTTGATTTAATGCTTTAAGGCAGTGAGTTTAGATCGCAACTAGATATATATTCGTAATCAACATTTTATTTAAATTCCATATTATTTCTAAATTCTCTTATTTTATTATTTTAAGTAAAATTCTTGGTTAAGAAAAAAATAAATTTTGTCGAACCATGCTATTATTATTAATTTCACAACAACTGATTTTAAAACAAATTATAACATTATTTAAAAATAGTCAATTAATATTTTAAATAATAGATTTTTACTCATTAAAATGGTAAAATAGTAATTATTTAATGTTTAAATTTAGATATTGCCCCAAATCAAAATTTTCACTATAAGTCTATTTTAAAAAAATAGATATATTACAATATTACCTGTTTTTTTCAATGTTGATCTATTTGAAACAACACTTTTTAAAATAAAATGTAAGAATTCTTTGCTGAACTAAAAAATATAAAAATTCTTAGCTAAACTTTCCAAAGTTTAAATTAGGATTTACTCTTGAAACTGCTAATAAAGTAAGTTTTATAAATTTAAATTTTCAATCGTTATGATTTATTTTATTTTTATTTCAGTTTATAACTTTTTGTTAAAAAAATATTGCAAAATAAGATATGACAGATAGTACATCTAAGTTCAGGTGATGTTTAGATATTACATAAGAATTATAATTTAGAAATATAAACCACTATGGATAATGATTTCAAAATTCCATTGAAAACAGAAGCAATGTTTGTATTACACATTACCAGAACATTTCCTAAATTGCTGAAATATTAATCCAGATACTTAGTTTGCTGAGAAATATTTATCTTAGCGTGAAATCTGAAGAGCAAAAAATTCATTAGGCTCAGATTTTTGAAATTCAGTTGCGTAATATATCTTAACAAATTTTCTTTTATTTCTCGGCTCTCATCCCTCTAGTTACTTGACGTCTAATTTTTAAGCTACTCGAAACTATTTAATTTTAAAGTTACCACAAAGAAATAAAAAGTATAATAATAATATATTGAATGATTGTGTTTAATTTTAATAATAAATAATATTTAGTTTTATACACTCGTGTCCATAAATTAAGGATAATGCAAGTTCAGGCAAAGAAAGACACAGAAGCAAAACAGATGTGACTTATTTGTAAAGTCTATTTATTAAACAAAATGAAAAGAGCAAAAAAGATGCTATTTGTTTGACATCAGTAATAAAAATTGCGATTTTTACGAGCGTTGTCATCCATAAACAGAAATTCTGCACCCATGGCGCCCCGAAACAAACATATATGTTGTTCCGTAAGGACATCCCAAAAGATGTGGCCTGTCATGGCTACATTCTAAGCATGCAGGTTAGTTCTGGAACCTAGAATAATTCCTCCCTGAATGAGCAATCCTGCACCTCCATAACGGTGTCGTTCAATGGTGTTCTCTTGAAGGTAATGGGTACCTGGTCCTCTTCATATGAATGTCCGGAGAGAATCAGACTGAAAGCTAAACCTGGGCTCGACGGAAAACACCATACAAAACCACTGTTGCGGTGTCCACAATGCATGCTCTCTACTCCAGGCTAACCGCATGCGACAGTGAGTTGCGGTAAGTGGAACACATCTGACAGGCCTACGAGCATATAGACCAGTGTGGCCTAAGCGACTGTACACGGTCTGCCTTGATACTGTCGTACCGGTAGCTGAAGAGAGCTGACGAGACGGATATGATGCTGTGCTCAGCCTGTTTTTTTGGCAGTAACTGCCAAATGCCGGTCCTCATTCGGCGTTGTAACTCGGGGGCGACCTGTGCTGTAACGTCTACTCACATTACCATCATCTTGAAACCGTTGCCAAAGCCTGGAGATGACACTCTGGGTGATTCCAAGTTCCTCGGATACTTCCTGCTGGGTACGTCCACATTCCAGACCACTCATTTTACCACGTAAAACATCATCCAAATGCCTCCTTTGTGCCATAACTATGCGGTTTTTGCTCTGAAAGGCTTTTAAAGTGCTAGGAACAATTTTACGTTTTTGCAACCATTCCTTATATACCCTTCTCTTAGACTCTCGTCATTGTGACGTACTATCAGCGCCATCTGGTGGTTGCTTGTAATTAGCCTATTATTCTTCAAGATGTGTGTGATATTTCTACTTGTGAAATTTTGATTTTAGAAGTTCAATTTCTGTGTGGTTCTGATTTATCCTTAATTTATGGACATGAGTGTAACAAAAAAAAATTTCTAAATATTTTAATCTTAAATTTAAAGCACTATTTCTGAATTCACTCTTACAGTGTATGTTTTTCGTAGTTGAATAAACTTTCTTCATTATTAAATCCCCTCATTTTACTCTTGTTTGTCTTTATGTGATAATTTCATCAGTATTTGATATAAATAACAAATAACCTGAAGAAAAACAATGTAAATAAAAATTTATTTAAAGCAAATTTCTAATTGTTATTTATAAATGTTTAATTTAAATTTATTTTACTTTGAGATAATAATAATTTAATTAAATCTTATAATGACATATTAATAAATTTATATTCAAAAAAGATTTATTTATATTCAAAAAAGAAAAAAGTAAATTTTTTACTAGATTAGAAATCCCTTACCGAAACACATCCACCTCATACCTTTGCTTACAAATGACCCTTTGTGAGTTACAAAAGAATTTTACCTCTAATTTCTGCAAATCTGTAACAGCAGGTTAATAAAATTTGGTAAGAGTTTTTATGTAACTTTTTTTTATGAATACTTAACTATCTTTCAGTATCAGAACAGAGTAAAAGATTATTAAAATACCATTTCGTAATAGAACAGAGTAAAAAAGTAATGAGTAAAAACGTATTAAGAGGATTATTGGATTAGAGTAACAAAAATGTATTGAGAGGAATATTGAATCAGAATAATAGAGCATTTTTTCCATGAGTACTTAAAACTTTTTTGGTAATGAAACAGAATGAAAAGAATGTAATGTGTAAAAACGTATTAAGACAAATATTGTATCAGAATAATATAACAACTTTTCAGTTATTCAAATGCCATTTCGTATGATAACAGAGTAAAAAAGTAATGAGTATAAACGTACTATGAGGATTATTGTATTAGATTGACAAAAATGTATTGAGAGGAATATTGAATCAGAATAATAGAACAATTTTTCCATGAGTACTCAAAACTCTTTTGGTATGGAAACAGAATGAAAAGAATGTAATGAGTAAAAACGTATCAAGGGAAATATTGTATCAGATTAATATAACAACTCTTTTCAATTATTAAAACACCATTCCGTATGATAACAGAGTAAAAAAGTAATGAGTATAAACGTACTATGAGGATTATTGTATTAGATTGACAAAAATGTATTGAGAGGAATATTGAATCAGAATAATAGAACAATTTTTCCATGAGTACTCAAAACTCTTTTGGTATGGAAACAGAATGAAAAGAATGTAATGAGTAAAAACGTATCAAGGGAAATATTGTATCAGATTAATATAACAACTCTTTTCAATTATTAAAATACCATTTCGTATGATAACAGAGTAAAAAAGTAATGAGTATAAACGTACTATGAGGATTATTGTATTAGATTGACAAAAATGTATTGAGAGGAATATTGAATCAGAATAATAGAACAATTTTTCCATGAGTACTCAAAACTCTTTTGGTATAGAAACAGAATGAAAAGAATGTAATGAGTATAAAAACGTATTAAGACAAGTATTGTATCAGAATAATATAACAATTTTTGAAATACTCAAAAATCTTTTAGTATGAGAAAGAGTAAAAAAGTTATGAGTAAAAATGTGTAAAGAGGATTATTGTATCAGAATAATATTACAATTTTTCTCTTACGGCTTAAAAAACATAATAATATTGGATACTAATTATTATAACTATTAAAAATTTATATAAACACTCATTTCAGCTATTTTTAAATGTAATGATAGAAATAAATTAAATTAATAAGTTTTGTTAGTAAGGAAATTTTAATTGGAAACCTTTATCCTGGCATTTGAATTAAATTGTGCCACAAATTATAATAAAACTCAACTAACTTTTTCAATATCATAAATTTATTTTATTCCCTTATTATAAAAATTATTCTGAAAATTTAAGATTTATTAATGTAAATAATTAATAAAAACCTCATAATAACTATTTTTATTTATAACTAAGTTATATTTTATATCTGTGCAACATTTACTAGTTCGTAACTAAACTTTTATAATAGTTTTCGAATATATTTCATAATAAAAGAATTTTTAAGAACCGTTTGCAGGTACCCACATTCGCGCCATTGCAAAATAATTGCTAGACTTAAATGCTCATTGGCTAGAAAATCAAATGACGTCGTATTCTGGGAGGAGTTTCAACAAAGTGATTCAATTAAGTTCTTGAAACCATCTTATATTCCAGATTTTGATCCAAGAGTTTCCATTTCTATTTCTACATTCCTTAGAGACACAAAATTATCAGCTTCTCTTCTTGAAATACGAAAACGTAACACATTTTTGCAATTTGATCTTATTGAAATCTATAGGTAAGTTATTTTAATAAAAAAATTACAATCGATAAAAAATTCACACTATAGAAAATTACATAATTAATAATACATTGCATTAATTTCATATTAAAATTTAATACTCCAAACATCGTATTTGTATTTTTAACATTTTCATAAATGAGAACTATTAAAAATACTTAGTTAAATTATTAGTCAAATTTTAAAATTAAGCTGCATATTAAAATAAAACCACTTTTTGAGAGTAAACTTATATTTATATTTTTACAATTTAGTCATTTTTAAAGAACATACTTTCAAGAATCAAAGTAGTTTGAAAAAAGTTAATTTGTAAATGTTTTGTAAAAACGTTCGTTTAAATACATTTTCTCAAGAAAATACATTTTTCTATTAAAGAATATTGATATTAATAGCTTCTATTATATATAAAACACTCTTGAATATACATCATCTAGAATGTAAGCTATGTAAACTATTTTGGTATTATTATATAATAACCTTCAGTATTAAGTAATTCAATTAATTGTTATTAGATGTATTAAACTGAAACTGAAAAACTGAAAATTAAGAATACTTCAAAGCAATAACGAAATAGTTGTTAAAATAGTTTTCATATTAAAAAAACATAAGAATTAATATAAGTTAATTATAGTATGAAATTAATCGAAAATTTTATGATAAAATTTGCAGAATAAACAAACATAATAATAAAAAAAATTTAAATAAATAGATCAATGAAAAAGCCTAATTTTAAGATAATAAATATGTAAGTGAGTGTTGTACGTTGATAGAGATAGATATTTTTACTTTAAGGATTGTTTGCATTTATAAAAACATTGAAAAAAGTAGTTTATGTTATCCATTTAATATAAAGAAAATATTACAATTTGACTCAAGAAATGTTATCAAATCCTGATTTTTTAACTTTATGGTCCAAATGAATTTTACAAATTTGTAATTTTGGAATTACTTAAAAATTTAATAAATTTTTGAATAATTTCTAAATGACAATTAAAGAATGATTTTCAAAATCCTGCAACAACTAAAAAATATTTTACAATTATATAACACAAAAAAAGTTAAGAAATTCTTTTCGTGAGTAAGTATTTAATAAAAAATGCATTTTTTCCAATCATATTAAATGAAGAAAACATGTTTCTAATCTACATATGTTGCTTATACTATTAGTGAAATTTAGAATTTATTATTTGAAAATTTAAATCCAAATTTTAACTGATATCAAATGATTAAAATTTTGAAATGGTGAACTGATGAAATTTTGTAACTGCAATAACAATTTAAATCGCATTCATTTACAAATATTAAATTCAACATTGTAAAATTCAATTTAAATTTAAAATCAATTCTCTCAAAATAGGCATTTATAGTTTCTTGTATGCAAACATTACACATACATTTATTACACCACACATACACACACCCATATATATATATATATATATATATATATATATATATATATATATATATATATATATATATATATATATATATATATATATATATATATACATATATATATATATATATATACATATATATATATATATATATATATATATATATATATATATATATATATATATAAATATAAGCTAGATGTAAGTGTGCCTTTTCAATATATTCCAAAATATATAAAATCAAATATTTTTTTTAAAATATAAATTATTTTAAGAATACATTTATTTGCTTGGAGATACAAAAATTCCTTGGAGGATTAATTGGTAAATTACATAGATAAATCTATCTATCTATCTATCTATATATATATATATATATATATATATATATATATATATATATATATATATATATATATATATATATATATATATATATATATATATATATATATATATATATATACAGTCAAACATAAGCAAATGTAGTCTTTTGTTTTTTTATTTCTAAACTTAACCTGCATAAGTTTTGCACTCAAAAATAATCGCCTGTGATTTAGAGATACTCCAAAGTCCTAAGATACTAAATTACACTATTAAATAGAAAATAGGGAAAAAAATAATTATTTGGAATATTTCATAAGGGTTAAATAATTCATATTCATTTGATTAAAGTGATTTCATACATGTGGTTTAATGGATATATTACAAATTTAAATCATTTTTTAAGTGCTATATTTTTGGCGTATATTTAGATACTCACATTTACATGAAGAAATGTGAAGAAAGTAATCTCATAAAAGATCATTTTGGGACTACTTTCTTCACGTGACAGACAGCTTCGGAGTTTATGTTTTAGAATGAATTTCAAGTTGCTTAAAAAATTGAAACCTAAGGTGAGAATCAAACGCACGAACGAAAAGACTATTGATTAGTAGATTATTAATGTGTCTTCAGGGCTTGGTACATTTTCATTAAGATTTTTATGCAATTCAGCATAATATTATGAATCTAAGCTTACCTCTATGCTTATTTGCTCTTTAATTGTTGTATTAAGTTCATTTCATTTTATTATAATTAACTATTAATAGGCCTTAAATAGTTGATAGCTATCGTATCTGGACAGCTATCTTGCTATAGATCTTCAAATATTAAAGTTTAAAAATTAAAGATCATTCAATACGCAAATATTTAATTAAATATTAATATTTAACAGAAATATTTAAACTACAAAAATATACTGCGATTCACAAATTAATCTTTTTAAGTTCAAATGATAATTAATTAATTAATTTCTATTAAATTCTACTTAGTTATTATCTTTTAATATAATGATTATCTATATTATTTTGTTATTATCTATTAATTTCTATCTAAACAGCAGTTTGCTATAACATGTTAAAAAAACATTAATTATATGTCTCATAATTTTAATTAACTAATTATTTCTGAAATATTTGTCATATATTTTGGCCCATAAATATTAAAAAATACTTTTTATTGAAATTTCGAAATAATTACTTAGTTTAAGCAAATTTATAAAATTCTTTCTTCAAAAATATCATTTTGACGAAAAATATTTTCATATGCTAATTGCTTTTAAAAATATCACGCTTAACTTAGTTAAGTGACATCAATTCAAGTGTGGAGGACATTAGTTAAGCGAAATTTATTTTCTAAATTACGTCACACCAGCAGAAGGAACTTGGACCCAATGGAATTTTAAATTTGTTTTGGTTTTATCACGCAATTTCAGTGGTAATGATATATTAATTCAAAATATATCTGTAAAGAAAAAAGAATTAAAAGTGTAAAAAAATGCATTTGAAAGAAAAATAGAAAATATAAATAAAGTACAAAAAAAAAATATTCTAAATATCTTCATATGATATGTGTAATGTTTTAGTATATTCGATAAAAAATATCAGTACTTCAATTACTATTTAAAATATTTCTATTATAATTTCACAAATATCTAAAAATCAATAAAAAAAATTATGCCCAGTGAAACGCTATAAGTTCTTAATCAAAAAAACAAAAGTTATAAATGAATGCAAGATGATATTAATTGGAAAATTTCATATGTTTTCTTATTGCGTGATGAAAAATACTTGATTTAAGACGAAAGTGTATAACTTTTAATGCCTGATGTTTTTAATACACTACAAAACTCAAAGAGATCAAAAGACATTGATTCAAATTGTCATTTTTAAGATGATTGTGGAATTCTGAAAAATTGGGAATTCTGAAAAAAAAATTAATTTAGTGTTCGCTTTAAAAATTATTGTTGTTGTTACTAATGACACTTGGACAAGCCAAGCTCGCTATGCTTTGGCTATGCGAATTTAAGTCAATTGGAAGCGTCTTTCGTTTTAATCAGAGCAACATGAAGGTGAAAGTACGACTTTGCTCTACACACATGCCATAGGTACCCGTTTATAGGGTAGGCAACCATTCACACCTCATTCATACATGGAAAGGACAAAGACGGGATAGATAGAGAGAGAAAGTACATCCATGCCCGGACCGGGATTCGAACCCAGGACCTCCCTATCCGTAGTCAGGGACTCTAACCACTAGACAAGTTGATCGGCTTAAAAATTATGAGCTCTAAAATTTATAAAAAATAATACTGCAACGGCTGTTAGCTTATGGTTTTTCTCTAGAAGATTTATAACTTATATTCCAGCAAAAAGTGGATTTTCCCACTCCACATGAATTTCAAACAAGGTGATTGGAACAAAATAAAGTAAGCGTTTTGAACTAGCCACCGATTTCTGATTACTTAAGTGCAATTTACAACATTAGAAGATCTTGTTAGTTCTATTTATGGTACTCGTAAAGAGTTTTATGTAAATTATTTGAAAGACAAGGTAAATGCCAGGCTCAGCCACCAGGCGCGTCGGCAGGTGGTGGATCGCCGAACGTCCTGTAGGAATGACAGGATAGTTTTGAATATAGAACCAGAGGCCGCGAACCAGCTTCCGTAAGTCCTGGTGTTATGCGACCCGTGCCTAGGGTTATTAGGCACCGCGGTAATGGTGTCTTAACGGAGCCTCTAGTTGCCTGGCGAACTTCTAGAGCTTATTTGCCTTGCCCAGTAACTCAGGCAATGCTGTGTGGACTTATATTACCTGAGCTTATTAATTGTTGTCTTGTGGCTGAAAAGACACAAGAAATAACAAACCTTTCTGCATTTGCAGGTGAAGCCTCTGAAGTAGACCTTGCTGAAAAAGACAAAGGAACTCAAAGGCATTCTAGTGAAGGGGCAGCAATGAATCCTTTACTTGAGGTAGAAATGACCTCCAAACCTTCTTCTTCTGGTGAAAGTCAGGAAGCTATCGCTAGCAAGACTGACTTTCTGACCAGATGGGACTGTTTCAGCAAGACCCTATCTGCTGGAAATGTCATACGCAAGAGGAAATGGCAGAGCATATCATTTACGAATGCGAGGCTCTTGCCCTCCCTAGATTAACTTCTTTAGGCATCATCCATACTAGAGAGTTACACCTAGACTCCATTAAAGGGTTATCGGACTTTATTAATAAAGTGGGTGACCCGAGCAACTGGAACTAGGAAACATTGGGTTTGGAGTTAATAGTACAAAATGCTGATAAAAGCAGAGGTGCCCAATGACATACAAACCCAACTTTAAGAAGAAGAAGGAGAAGAATAAATGCCACCCTATGCTCAGAATATTTCCCTCTGGGTTAAATTATTTGGAAATATTTCCATCTCAAATTTTATATTCAAAACTTTTATTTCAAAACCAATTTCATTATTGTGGTTTTGAATATGACTTTATAAAGTTAACTGCTGTTTGAATTTTTACAGATATATTGAAAATTTATAGCTTTCTTTATAATTATGAGACCCAAAGTATTAATTTAAAGTGAAATATAAAATTTTCGTAAAAAAGATTAATAAATTTTATTTTAGTGAAAAAGAGGAATCAATTGAATTTTCGTGAAAAAGAGGAATCAATTGTATTTTGTGAAAATGATTAATCCATTGAATTTTCGTGTAAAAGATGAATCAAATGTATTTTCTCTAACAGTTTTCCAAGTTCATAATTAGGAAATTTGTTACTGCAATGCCTTTTTCAGCTGATAATTTTGACCTTAATTCAACCTTGACTTTCATTCAATTAAGGGATTGAACACAGCCAGTCACTTGTTAATTTTGAATCACCCTATAATAACGGGATCAACACAAGACCGTGGTTCAAAGCTGGTACATTTCTTTCTAATTTACATCACACAAAAACTAAGAGCTTATGGAACTATAAATTTATTTTAATTTTATAAAAAGAGTTTCCAAATAGATTAAGTATGAACCTGTTATTTTCCGCACGAAAGAGTGACACCTGTTACCATCAGATTACTATGAACCCACTAACTACTGATTAAAAGGCTTAACCATCCGTTTGCTTTCTTGGAAGTTGCAACACAAAGAGAAACAAACTCTATTATGTTACATAATACATTTTAATTTTTGTTAAATTTTGTTAAATTCCATTCATTAATTCAAATTAACTTTTGTTAAATCATATTCATTCATTCCATTCAATGTCATTTATTCCATCAGTGCTGTTTACAAAAATGAGCAAGAAAAATATTTTGGTATTCATAAACACTTAAATTATGAAATAAGTTACAGTAAGGGAAATGATATAAAATCACAGTACTTAAAATATTGTCAATATTAAAGCTAAAATTGGCAATATTTCAGATAATTTCACAATTACTGATACAGTTAATTTTAATTTGATCCATATATAATTGATGCAATAATTGATCAATTATATAATTGATCCACGTGCATCTTGATGTAAAATAATAAGTTTTACATCAAGATAAATACATTCTCTAGATTATGAAATTCAAACTCTCCCTTTTTCTTGATTAATAGGTTAATATTCAGACTACGTGTTGGGATTTTACACGAATCTAAAGAAATTTTTTGATGCAAAAATGCCATTTCTCTTTTTTTCGTGCAAATTCAAATAAAATTGTAAAATTGTAATACTTGATACATAATTGATAAAATTATTATACGTATGCAAATGAAAAAGGCATTTGAATCAAATTCTAATTTCTTATTCAAATCGAGGATAAAATTTTAAAAATGCTCATTAAAAATTTCCCTTGATAATTTTAGATAATTCTTTTCATAATTTAATTTTAAGGTATCATTCAAATATTCGAATTTTTTCAAAAATCTAGCTTCGAGCAAATTGAAGCAGAATTTTTAATATTATTTTTTTTTTCTATAAATGAAATTATGGATTACAGAAACACATCTTCCAACTCGAAAGTGATTTGAAGTTTCACATTAATCTTTCAACTGATACTGCGATATTATCGATTTTTCATCGATCAAGTATTATTAACTAATATGTGTCTGTTATTCGAGGTTAGTTTTATCTAATTTTTTATACACTTAATTCCATTTTTGGGGAAGGAATAAAAATGTATCTTTTAAACAGAAAGATATTCTTTTTCTTTTAAGTACTTATGCAAATGTGATAGTCTATTTAAAAGCAATCATCTGAAAAAACTTGATATTCCATCAGACGTGGAATTCCTGTTTACTTAAACCCAACTGATGTGTATGGTAGACATTCAAGTTTAGTAACTTAGAAAAATTTCAAAATATTAATGTAAGATAGTTGGGAAATTTTATAAAAAGAAAAATCATATAGAAAATTTATTACTGTGTGGTTATCCATTTTGCAACTTTACCCCCTTTATTATATTTTGTTCGTTTTTTAAGCTTATATATTATTTATTTAGTATACATATTCGTATCGATTTATACATTTAGATGGTGTGATATTTAAACTCAAATTAAAATAACTATTTTAGTTACTATTTCTTGTTATCTCGTTCATATAAACGATTTCAAAAATAATCTAAATCACAATTTTTAAAAAGATATTAATTTATAAATTAATTATCTTTTTGAAAATTTTGAATTAATAATAAACTTTATTACTCAACATATACATTTCTGAATCAAAATTTAATAACATTTAACTCATTATATTTTTTTCAAATCATAATTAGTTTTAATGATTTTATTAAAAAAGCATACCTGTAATTACTCAATTAGTATCATAAAATCAATTATTAATATTAAGGATATAAAAGTCTTTTAATAAGCAAGAGTAGTATTGAGAAAATTTTGTTGTTTAAAATAATAACTTAATTGCTTTTAAATAAAATTCGGAAAAGTGAAATAGTAGAAAATGAAAATGTATTCAAATATTAATTAAACTAGTACTCATATTTTTAAAACTTAAAACTTGACTTTATAGTACGTGTTTTCTTCGTATAAGGAAATTAAAGTATATCTACACAGTTCTAGTTAGTACAATATTTATCCTCTTGTAATAGTTTTGGATTTATACTTTTTAATTTTATTCCTTGAGATATGAAATATAATTTGAGTTACATTAAAATTTTTTTTTACCTTTTATTCCTATTAAGAATACTTAATTAACTATATTAGCCTAGTGGTTAGGGTATCGGCTTTCCATCCGGAAGGATGGGGTTCGATTCCCTATGGCGCCAAAGACCCACCGAGTACATGCGATATACGTGCTCGTTAAATCTGTGGAATCGAAAGTCCTGTGGTCGGTCGTTGAGTAGTTACCATGGGTGCAATGGTCTGCAGAAAATATCCTCCTCCTTCAGATCAATGCCAAAATTGAGGGAGTAGATCCTCTGGTGCTGCCATCTATCGGAGGATTTAAAGAGCAAAAGTCGTACTTTCACCTTCATTGTGCTCTGATTAAAACGAAAGACGCTCCCAATTGACTTAAACTCGCATAGCCAAGGCATAGCGAGCTTGGCTTGTTCAAGTGTCATTAGTAACAACAATAATTTAATGATAGAAACATATGTACATAACAGTGCAGATGAACTCTGGACTGTACTTTAAAGTAAACGAATTTATAGAATACTCGTCTGTCACCAAGCGCTTTGTCATTCTGAGCCACGCTCAAGTGACAAGTTCACACCTGAGCAAGCACCCTTCTCTATACTCCCACGCCACATCAGCGAAGGGATTTAAAATGTCACACATTAAAGTGGACAGGTCCCCAACCCATGGAGCTCCAGCAACCCAGTGAGGAAGTGTACGTGGTCAACCTCCCAACCACTGCCCGCGGCAAATGATGCTTCACTTTGTTAATCATAACGGGAAGCGGAATAAAATTACTGAGCCACTGCAGCTCAATATTAGTATTTTTTATCATCGCTCAACAATTCTAATATTGGCTCATTTATTTTAAACTAAAATAATTTTCCATTAAACAATTTTGTGTTGATAGATTTAGACTCACAATCAATTTTAGCCATGCATATCATATTAAATTTTTTATTTTACATCATCGAAGATAACTTGCTGTTCAAGCAAACAGTTTACATTTTTTCTATATTAGTCCTTAAGAAAATAATTTTCATCATTAAGCATTTAAATAATTAACAAAATTAATTAAAAGCTCTTGTTCGTTAATCATTCTAAGTTTAAAAGTCAATACATGTAAATTTTTACCAGGTCTGGAGTATTGTTTAACTTTCGTCTCCCATTCCTTTGTTTATGAAGACTAATTATTATGTTCCCTTACTTTTTTGTTTTTTAAATATTAGTATTTCTTTATTATTTAACTTTTATAATTTCATATTTTTGCTTTATTTTCGTAAAAATTTTTAATTTTTTTTTTACCCACACTCTCGTGTTATTTTTTTATTATTTTTTATTCTAATAAATTAATGCTTTTTTTTAAAAAAAATTGTTGTGCCATTCTACATGTTTAGTATATTAACTTTTTTATTACTATCCACTCTTTACGGATTTCTGAATTGTATATCTTTTTTTGTTGTTGTTGTTTTCCTATGACACTTGGGCAAGCCAAGCTCGCTTTTGCCTTTGGCAGTGCGAATTAAGTCAATAGGGAGCGTCTTTCATGTTTAGCATTAGAGCACCACGAAGGTGAAAGTATGACTTTGCTCTTTTTAAGGTGCCTCGTAATTTTGAACCACGGTCAGGTGACGAGGCCACACCTGAGCTGGCACCCTCCTCTCCACATCCACGCCACACCAGCGGAAGGACTTTTTGCGTCACAGATTAACGTGGACACGTCCCCAACCCACGGAGTTCCAGCAACCCAGTGAAGGAGAGTACACCGTGGTCACCCTCCCAACCACTGCCCGCGGCAAATGATGCTTCACTTTGCTGAGCTTACGGGAAGCGGCGTGAAGCTACTGAGCCACTGGAGCTCATCGCTTGTTTATATTCAAATAATCATCTGCCTCTAATTCATAATTGTCAATATTTTTTCGTATTGATATTAAAAAGGTAATTTTTAATTTTGATAATTTCAAACAAATTTGTGCTTTTAAAATACTTGAAGCGTAGGAAAATATTAACGAGCTTGTGCAATTTTGCACAAAATCAGGCAATCTATACCAAATTATTGGTTTTGAAAAAATTTATTTTATGGTATGGTAATAAGCAAAGCAAAACACATCAAATCAATTTTTAACTTTATATATTCAATGACAAGTAACACGATGTCTAAATTTTTTCACGTGGTTCAAAAACATGAATGTTGTATAAAAAAGTACTTAGAGCAAAATTTTTAAACGATGTTTAAAAGTTGAGTCAATTTATGCTACCGATTAAGTTTTTGCTTCAAATAACACTAAAATCTGAATGTGTGATAACCAAAACAAAAAAATTAATAAATAAAATCCAGAAAAAAGCTTTTTAAATGTTACTTCATTTAGAGATAAATAACATCCTATAGAATTTTCTTTACCACAAGTAACAAAAACATCTAAATTTTCGACGAGCAAAACACAATATTTAGTGAAAAATTTCTAAATGATATTTGTATTGGAGACCGATAAAAAAAACGTTTAATTTTGCTGCAAATGGCAAACATTTCTGATAGTTTTTTTCTTTGCTTAGTAATATATATAACCTATTCAATTGTTGGAATTGAAATTAACTGTAAATTGAACTGAAATATAAGCTAAGAAACGGGAAAGGGGTAAAATGTCGATTAAATTGAATTTTCATTAAAAGGGAGAAAGAGACCAAGTTCATTACGATTCTCGCGGGAAAATTATTTTTAATAGTCTAATGTCAATTAACTGTTATTTAATAAAAGCTTCCCGCGCAAAGAGCCTGTAGCTCTTGTATTCTATCTCAATGATTCTATCGAATTTGTATTTTCTGACTTAGGAATATTCATTTGAGTATTACATTAATCCTTTCTGCCATTCTTAATAAATGCAATAACTGGCACAAACTCCTGGTAGGTATCTTATTATCGGCATATTTCAATGTCAAGTTTATGGCATAAGAAAGAAGAAGCAACAGTTTTATGTATGGCAATTTTGATATCTTCATTTGTAGATTGGAAATGATTAATATTCCTTAAAATAAATGTTTCCTAAGGATTTATTAGATAATATATGATAGTATTTGATTTCTCATAATTAGAAAATATATGAAAATTACTCGTAAAAATAAGTACCTAGCATAAGGGTTTCAGGGTAACAGTTTAATATATTACTAGATTTATTAAATAATATATGCAATTATTTGATTAGTCTTAATTAGATAATAGGTGCAATTACTCGTAATGATAAACATCTAGCATAAGGGTTTTATTCTTCTGTAGGGCTACAATTTAAATGACAATTAAACAAAAATTGTCGATATGATAAGCAAAACTTATTAATTTTTAATAATATGTTTTTAAATAAAAATAGCTCTTGAAAATATGAAGCACGCTACTTCATTAATTTTAGGTTGCAATGATTAAGTAAATACTTTTTTTGGAAAAATTATGTAGGAAAAAGAATGAATTTACGCTTTACAAAAAATATTTCTCATTTATATTTATATTATAATTGCTTATAATTAGAGGGTATCAGTCTGCGAATAGTTTTTGATTAATTTATACTTATTTTTTTCTTTGTATAATACAATTTAGAACATAAATTTCGGTAAAGGATAAAACTTTCACATTTGCTTACATTCTAAAATATTAATGGAATGCCAACTGAAATGCGAATTTTCTGTTGAAATATTTAAATTTGATGGCATTTAAATGATTTGATATGAATAAATTATCAGCAGTTCAGAAGTAAAAATAAATTTTGGGGCATTTGAAAGAGTTTATATTCTTATGAAAAAATCCAAAATTTGTTTTCCATAAATCCTAGAAGAAAAAAATTTAAAATGGAAATCTTGAGCTCGCATAATTTTACATTCAAGTCAATATCACAAATTATTAGTTAGAAATTCGTTAACGTGAAACACAAAATATTTTTCAAAATAATTTTCTTTTACTCAAACTAAATTACTTACTTAAACTTTAACTTCATGCTTTATATTATTTCTGATGGGAATATTTGTCAAATACATGCATCAATCTAACTGAGCAGATGAATGGTCAGTGCTTTGATCTTCTGTTAGACAACCCGTGGGTTCGATTCCCGAACACATGCGGGATATTCCTTATAGAAATTCGGAATATACTTTAAACTGTAGATCTCAATCTAATTAATCCAAAGGAGTAAAAAGTGTTGGTAGAATGACACGCAATCAAACCTTTAAATAAATATTTATTTAAATTTTAATGTTTGAAAGCATTCCGCCAATTCAAATAAAGAAGGAAAAATATTAGCTTCTAACAAAAGAAATGTCTGAAGCTGAGCATAAAAATATATATCTAAGTTCTCTGAAGCAACTTATACCAAAAAATACGAAGTGTATCTCTCAGTTTGATTCACTAAAGGAAAAAATTCACATTGAAGGAAATATTCTTAGTAAAAAATTATGGTGTACACAATATTTTTAAGGCTTTATTAGATGAAAACTTCGCTTATTTCAGTATGCTAAAAATTTTCAGTGATAACTTTCTAGTTCATCGAAGATTCCAGAAGGTAACTTTTGATATTCTAAGAATGTAGTCAAAATAATTAAACATAAATATATAATGCTTAAAGAACTATATTTAATGAATTATTTCATTAATCAATTTTTTATATTCATAATCGATTTATTTCATCAATTGCTAAAAACTGTATGTGTAAGAGTTAAATTGAAAATTTTATTGCTATTGCCTTCTAACGAATTACATGTGATGTTTCTCAATAAAAATTATTATATTTGATTTGAGAATAAAACTTTTTTTTATTTTATTAAGTAATTAGGATTTTCATTAGAAGAACACTTTTTATATTTTTGTTATTCTTACATGTTGATTTTAAAAGAATGAGAACAAAAATTAGAAACATTAAGGATTCAGAATCTAGAACTTTCGGACTCATTTTATAATTAAGTTTAATATTAATCCAATAGCAATAAGCTTGAATTCAAATTACTTTCGAAAGGTCCTGGTTTCCTCAAGAATTTCCCTCCATACCTCTCTAATTTTGAGAAATCATGGTTTTCCAATTTATTACTCTTAATATTGAGATATTTCTTTCTACCATCCCTATACTTTATTTCAGAGTGTCTGGCCAAGAATATATTTTGTGTTGATGAATGTTTCTTGTTCATTCTAATTATATGAACAGCTTTAATTCTTTGTATTTTTATGCATTTGATGACGTCATGCTCCCTGAAGACATTATAGAGTTCTAAGTTTAAGCATCTGTCCATAAGCCATCAATTTGTAAACCTCCAAAATAGCTTTTAGTACCCACCGCGCTCAAAGATTCCAAGAGTAATTTCATCTTCTTGTTTCATTATTGAAGTTTCTGATGAGTATGTAAGTACTGATCTGATTAATCATTTATAAATTAAAAGCTTAGTCTTTTTTTATAATTAAATTTGATTTTAGATACTTCTATAATCCATAAAACAAATCTGTTTGGCAGCATTGATTCACTTCTGAATTTCAGATGTGTTGTTGTCAATGTTAACCTCACACAGTGCCCAATTTTATAAAATTGAAATATATTTCAAATTTACATGTACCCATTTATATGTAGAATATATAAATAAATATAAATAAATAAATATATATATATATATATATATATATATATATATATATATATATATATATATATATATATATATATATATATATATATATATATATATATATATATATATATATATATATATATATCATAAATATGGAGAGAATTATCTTCGAATATCACGACCATCTCCCTTTTTGTCAAAATGTCTACAAAACTTATAAGAAGACCGCAAAAATTCTGAAAATCACGAGTTCTTTTTAAAAGAATGTGCGACAGAATATGAATATTTATTATTTTTGTGACATTAATTATTCGTTAATAATAACTCAATAAGTAGTGAAACTTGGGGGCTACAAAGTGAATTGAAGAAGATGTCAACCCCTCCAAAAATCAATTGGGAGTGATTGTGCGTCTTAAAATTCAAAAGGTCAAATGTCCATCCAGTATTGTCCAGCAGAGAAGAGAAGCCAGCCAAGGTTGTTAGTTATGCTTAGCTACTTTTGTTTTCTGAAATATTCAGTCAAAAAATTATCGAATCACTTAAGGCAATTCAAGGTTTGATTGAAGGTTAAGTGAATTTTCGTCAGTTTTTGTTTAACAATTTATAAGTAAAAATCCATATGAAATTTTTGATAAACGTTATAAAAACTGACATCACACACACATATACATACTATATATATATATATATATATATATATATATATATATATATATAAATTCTAAGCTCCCTTTGTACACCCATCTTAATTTTTTTTTTGAAACAAGGTACTAAGATGCTAATTAGAAAGTTATTTTGCAATACCTGCAATAATCATAAATTCACTAAAAATCCAATAAAACGTCTAACTGATCATCTCAAAGATAGTTAAAATTCCAACCAATTTTATTTTAAAATATGTAAAAAAGTAGAGAATCGCTTGTAAGATTGAATTATAATGTGTAGTTTGTACAACTACAGAAGGGCCAAACAAGCATTGAAGTTTTTTTAAGAATCCTGAAAACACCTACTTTTTCACTTTAAACATAATTTAACCTTAAATCTCTTTAAACACAATTTAATTTTAAATTTAGTGCATGTTTCTAAACTACTTTAACTTTTTGGAATTAATTACTCTTGGCAACTATATTTTTATTAGAATTTTAAACTAACGTTTGGCAACTTTATTTTTATACCATTATTTAACTATATATGTGGTTCCTTTTACTGAGGGTTTGTTTACTTTGCTTTGATATTTTTTACTTACATTTTTGAAATAGGTATCTTTATGCTTGAAAGAAGCATAAAGATACGTATTTCATACCAGGAAGATAAACATATTTTAATACAAACACTCTTCAGGGGAATTGCTCTAAGATCTTTAGTCATTTCTTCTTCATGCTTGTTAGAAAAGAGTGTTTAATTTACATAGCTGACCATCTCCCTCCTGATGAAGACGTAGTCCCGTGGTCCCCTTGCATTTCTCCTATATTTTATGTTGTATTTTGTTTTGTTCTCAGTGATTTTCAAATTTTATCTTACTATATATATATATACATATTGCGCAGTTTATCGACCCACTGAAGGGATGAAAGGCTGAATTGATCTTGCCCAGCCGAAACGCTGCCGCCATGCTTCAATCAATGCATACACTAAATCTTTATATATATATATATATATATATATATATATATATATATATATATATATATATATATATATATATATATATATATATATATATATATATATATATATATATATATATATATATATGATGAAGTTTTTAAATGCATATCGAATTATAATTAGATAAAAAGTACAAATTTCTTATTCTAATACAAATTTTAAAAAAAGTTACTTTTAAAAAATTCATGAAAAAAAATTGTTGGTGGTGTTTTAAAAAAGATAATATAACCGTTAATCTTAAAATTAACTATTTATAATAACATGACTCATAATCTTTTAAAATAATTTATTGAATATTTTTACTATATTTTAAGCTTATATTTTCAATTATTTACATTTCAAATACTAAACATTTAGTTAAATGTTTAAATTTGAAGGCAACTTGCTGATTAACTAAACAAAAAGTTGTCTATTGATAAGAAGGCATTTGTGCTCTGTTAATCATAGTAAATTGGAAAATAAATTACATAAATAGTTAAACTTTTTCGCAGATGAATGAGAAAAGATATCAATGTAATAGAATAACATACAACTATCAAACAACTTTCACTGCTTAAATTATATCTCCAAAAGCTGAAACATTTTCTTCTTGAAAATTCATATCTAGCATATCATAAGAACATAGCACTTTCTCACTGTAAATCATTAATACATATTCACAATTGTCCTATAATAATGAATTGAAAAAAGGTTTTGTACTAGTCTATTAAACTAAAAAACGATATTCTCAACCATTAAAGTTCAGTATAATAGAACACTCATATTGTTATATTACATCGAATTGAAAATAAAACAATTTTTCTACTTTTTGTAGCTTTTAATTCCCCATGAAATAACTTACATTAATGCTTAATATAATTTTTAATATTTAAAGTAACTAAGGTAAAGTATCTGTAATCTATTCTATGGTGATTTTATGTCTAACTTATTGCTTAAAAAGTATCTATGCTTCTGTTAGATATGTTTTTTTAATTAAAAAGTAAAGGATTTGAATATGATATTTTGTTGAAATCAAATAAATTATTTTATTTACGTTATTTAATGGGAAGATTTACACAATATTGATTGCGAGTGTTACTTTATATGCATAATTTATTTGTTCTTCATAGAATTGTACTTAAAAATGCGCATTAAATGTATTTTATATTATTATATAATGATCTGAATGATATGATATATTTATATATATTATATTATTTTATTCATCTGAAATTGGGAAAACAGAATCAGATGCTTCAAAATTCATTAGAATAGTTAATTATTTTAAACTGTGCCAATCAATTATTAGTAACAAATTTTCTTGTAGGAAAGTTTATTATTCGTCATTATAGAAAAAAAATTTTTGTCAATATATCCAAGCTGTTTTCTATTACATCAAAGTGCATTTTTCCGTCTTAAAAATAATCTGTTTTTATACATTCGCTGTATGTGATATATTTTTAAACAGTTGAATAATATTATATTTCATAAGATAATACTTGGTCACATATCACCATGTCTATCTCAATTCATCATATTCACCAGAATTCATTAAAAAATTATACTTTTAACAGCGACTCAAATCTCTCTTCGGCATACCTAAAAATGGGTATAGTTTGAATCCTCCATAAAATTGATGTATGTAAGTACTTTATCGTTGTAAATGGGGTACTTTTCGATTTCTCTCGAAGAAACTATTTTGAGGGATATCGGAATCTCACTCTTTCTTTCGAAACAGACTACAAGAGCTCTATAATAATTTAAGTGTGGTAATTTACGAATGCGAGGCCCTTGCCCCTCCCCCTAGATTAACTTCTTTAGGCATCATCCATACTAGAGAGTGACACCTAGATTCCATTAAAGGGTTATCGGACTTTATTAATAAAGTGGGTGACCCGAGCAACTGGAACTAGGAAACATTGGGTTTGGAGTTAATAGTACAAAATGCTGATAAAAGCAGATGTGTCCAATGACATACAAACCCAACTCTAAGAGGAAGAAGTGTGGTAATTGGGCATGCCATAAAATTCACATGTTTCCAAAACCATGTTTGAATAAATCCTCTACGGTGTGAATCGGATAATTAACATCTTGATAGGTATAATCTCCAAACGGAAAAAAATGTACTGGCATAAAATGCAATTAGTACGCCAAAAGGGAGAAATAGCCTGTGCCTGTGACCAAAATATGTAAACTGACATACATACATACATAGCGGTGCAGGTACAACGAGTTCAGCACACGCACCACCAATAAATGTGTCATAATTTTGAACCAAGGTCAGGTGACAAAGTCACACCTGTGCAGGCACCCTCCTCTCTCCACATCCACGCAACACCATAGGAAGGAATTTGGTCGTCACTTCTTAACGTAGACACGTCCCCAACTCACGTAGCTCCAGCAACCCAGTAAGATAGAATGCCTTGTATCACTTCCAACCACTGCCAGCAGCAAATAATGATTCACTGATTTTAAAGAGAAGCGCCGTGAAGTTACTGAGATACTGGAGCTCCATGTAATGTTACAAAAGAACCTATTTTTAACAATGATATGAAACCCTGTACCACTGTGAATATGATTCATATGCCTGCATAAACCTACAATCCAAACTATCCCCATAGAAAAAGGTGCTTGTGCTGTTGGCTTCAGTGGGACTCGTTTGGCATTTGCAACTGTGGACTACTTTTCTATGGAGCGGAGAATCCCACTATACTTTCTTGAAGTGGAAGGGGTAAGCTTGTGTGGGTATAAGAAATGTCAAACGAACATCTTTTACAAGATTGCATTATGCCAGCTATCAAATTATCTGTAAAAAATGTACTTGTTTTCCATAATGGGATCTGGAATGCTTAGATGTTGTTCCTAATAAATCAAAAACGATGATGCCTTAAGTAGATTTTTTGCTTAAATAGGTTTTTGGACTTTGGCAATTGAATTGAATTAATGAGTATTGATTCCCCTTCGAGAACAGATAAGTCAAACAGCAGTCTCTGTCGAGCAATGATATCCCGATTTACGTGTTCAGACACTTCCCAGGAATATTTAGAATTACGATTTAAGCCACACAGAAAATATATGAGGTGAGTTAGAATGTCTCTTATGGACCAAGGAACCAAGTTTTTAATCTGTTTCTAGATAGCCATAGTTATACTTGCTGTATTAATGGTCTCAAATACTATTAACTGTGTAAAAAACATCTTGTTGAAAACATACTTAGATGGACCTCTTCAGTAATTGCAGTATGTGAAGACTATTTATCACCTAGTAGTTAGGCGATCAAATTATAACTTTTAACAAACACCCTTACTATTATTCTTATCGCATTTCTTGTTTTGTTATTATTCTCTTTTAATAACCCCGATTATTTTATAATATCAAATATATTTTGTGACATTCATATATTATAGATAAGTGAAGATTTGAGGATATGTTTTATCTTCTAATCTTCATTTAACTAAAATGTATGATACTAGAGATTAGAGAATACTTTTTATCATACAGAAGAAAGAAGTGGATATATCACATAATATGATGTAGAATTTGACCAGTGATTAAATATCTATTTTTCAACGCAATAAACGGATAAAACTATTTATAACAACTTATTGACAAATATCACATTTTTTAATATTTGATCCTTTGAAACTTTATATGATTCTCTCAGTGCACAGTTAAATATAATAATAGTTTATTTAAATCCTTAGATATTACGGTTATTTGAAATTTAATTACTGAGGTTAATCACACACAAATCAGTTTTTTAAAAAGTTCTGTTTGTTGATCTTAGAATATAAAAAAACAGTTTAGCAAATGTCATTATTATTTTCGGCACAGGTGCCCTATAATCCATGTGCCAAATTCTGAGATTGGTGATTTTTTAACGGATTTTCTTATGTATCTAGCAACCTTGTTTTTGTTACGTCATACATATGGAGACCTATAAGAATTATGCAGAAAATTCTATTTTGGTAAGCCTAGTGTTTACGTCATACCGCACGTCATGATACGTCATCTTGGCAACATTTCTTCATCGCCAAAAAATTGAGAATTTGGAATCATGGATTATATGGCACCTGTGCCTTTTTTTTAACCCAAAATTTATTCTTGTTATATTTTAAATACCTTATATTATTTGTAATAAGTTTCATAAATGAAATTTTAATAATGCGGGAATATACGTTAATAAAATTTTACATATTATTATGAGTATGTTTATATAATGTTATACAATACTGTTTAAATGTTTTTAATTTTTGAAGGTTTAGGTAAGTTAGAAACCATAAAAAACGAGTCTATGTAGTTAAAGTATATTAAACAAGAATTAAAGTGAAAGTATATATACAAGAAAAATTAGTGCATGTTAAGATTATGATCTTGTCAACAAAATAATAAACATAGTTTTTATTTTTGCTGCTATTATTTAATGTATAATTACAGTTTTCACTGTATGAAATCAAATCAAATAAAGTTATATTTTTTTTATTTTATATTATTGTTGTGAAAATATTTATGTATTAATATGAATAACTTTCATTTATTTATACTGAGGGTAAGAAAATTTTTGAACATTAAATTAGATTATAGTAAATATTCATTAAAATCATTCATTTTGATATATTATTTTTAAATGTTAGCTTTTTAGAAAAATTTGCTAGCAAACTATCAACTTTCAATTTCAACAATGAAATAATGTATCTCCGATTCATAATTTAAGAAAGGTAATGAATTATAATTTAAATTAAATATTTTATTTCTTAAGCAATATTTTACCATAAAGTAAATATTTTAGTATACATAAATAGGCCTTTAATATATATGTATTGTTATTTATCAATTTGAATCATTTAATTTATATCACAAAAACAATTCTGTTTTTTTTTTTTTTTTTTTTTTTTTAAAGGAAAAGCATTTGCTATTTCTAAATTTCGCATGTAATTCAAGATTTTAATTAATATTCTTTAACTTTTACTTATGTTTTTGTGTTTTTAATTAATGATTCTACACATGTAATCACAACTTTAAATCTTTAGAGAACCCTAATTAACTAAAATTACATTGTTGAAAACAAGTAAAAATAAAGTTTCAAATAATTATTTATTCTCTTCCGCAAAAAGCAGTAGAAAAAGTAAAATAAATAAGGGATAGAAACGCTTTTTCTTTTTATATGGTTTTATTTATCTGGTATGCAGATTTAAAATTGAAATAATATATACACGAAAATAATTCTTTTTCCTCAAGAGAAATGAAACAAAATTTTACTGAAGCCTAATTTAATATAGCAAAATTGCAATTTACAATTCAGATAAAAATATAAAAAATTTTAAGCAAAATCTTACATAATGATTTTGAATTTAAAAGCAAAAAAATTAAATTGAAATTATATTAATAATATTTTTAGAATCTTAAAAATGTCAATCCGTTTATTATTGAATTAAATATTTCTTGTAGGTGTGTATTATCAGTAGAGACTAAATATACTTTATTTTCTAATAATTTTGATTTCTAAAGATTAAAATGAAATTGTATGTGCGAAAAATACTTATTCAAAACTAATGTGTGTGTGTGTGTAATAAAACAATTATTTATTATCTATTTAAAATTTCCTTTGGGATTTCCACTTCGTTTTACATAAAAAACTGCATAATTATATATTTATATGTTTTTTTATATGTTTTCAATTGCTTTTAGATCTAATTTTCTTTTACATCATTTTTCTTCCCAATGTTTCCCTCAACAAACTTCTTAAAATGTTCTTTATCTTGTCGTGGTTCCTTCCATTAAATCCATTCAGTTCTTTAAGAAATTCATGAATAAATGTCATAATAGCAAAACAGCCTGGGGCCTGAGCAGCTACCAGGCGCGTCGGTAGGCGGTGGATCACCGAACGTCCTGTAGGAATGACAGGATAGCCTTGAATATAGAATCAGAGGCCGCGAACCAGCTCCCGTAAACCCTGGTGTTATGCGTTCCGTGCCTAGGGCTGATTGGCACCGCGGTATTGGTGTCTTAACGGAGCCTCTAGTTGCCTGGCAAACTTCTAGAGTAATTTGCCTTGCCCAGTATCTCAGGCAATGCTGGGTGGACTTATATTGCCTGAGCTTATAAATTGTTATCTTGTGGCTGAAAAGACACAAGAAATAACAATCCTTCCTGCATCTACAAGTGATGCCTCTGAAGTTGACCTTGCTGAAAAAGACAAGTGAACTCAGAGGCTGTCTTGTAAAGGGGCAGTAATGAATCCTTCACTTGAGGTAGAAATGACCTCCAAACCATCTTCTGGTGAAAGTCAGGAAGCTATCCCTAGTATGACTGACTCTCTGACCAGATGGGACTATTTCAGCAAGACCCTATCTGCTGGAAATGTCATACACAAGAGGAAACGGCAGAGCATATCATTTATGAATGCGAGGCTCTTGCCCTCCCTAGATTAACCTCTTTAGGCATCATCGATACTAGAGAGTTACACCTAGACTCTATTAAAGGGTTATCGGACTTTATTAATAAAGTGGGTGACCCGAGCAACTGGAACTAGGAAACATTGGGTTTGGAGTTAATGGTACAAAATGCTGATAAAAGCAGAGGTGCCCAATGACATACAAACCCAATTCTAAGAAGAAGAAGAAGAAGAATAGCAAAACAGACATTTTAGTTATAATGACTCAAAATTAAACACGACGAATGCACCGATATGCAGATATCAATAAAGGAAAATGGCAGGAAATTCCTGTATATGTAATAAAACATAAAGTGAGAAAGTTATTTAAGGAACCACACATCAAATAATGGATTTCGTAGAAGCAATCTACAATTAAAACTAGTAGAATTTGAAAACAGACTCATATAAAAGCCTAAAAAGCTAACTTATATTTTATTTCAAAGGAAAGTTTATACGAAATAGAAAAGAATAAATCTAATAAATTTAGCATCAGAATTACTTAACATGTTTGACATATAATTTTGAATATTAATTAATCAAGCAGTCGCTAAAACATTTTCATTTACTTAAGGTGATTACCCTCCCCCCGGAAAATCAAACTGACACATATCTCGATGTACTTTCTTGTTTTATTTTAACAATGTTTTATTACAATATTTTAACAATGTTTATAATGTTTTATTTTAAGCTTTTTTTTTTTACGATTATACCGATGATATTATGTATCACGTGAAAGATATTATACTTTATGCTAAAGTAAATCATAATAAATTAATGTCTAATATTCAAAAAAGTATTCAATATTTAAACAAATAAAAAAAGTGCAATTCAGAAATAACTTTTTGATTAGCAAACTTGGAAATGTTAAATCTCATGACGTTTTAAAAATAATATGTAATTATATTAAGCTCAAACATTTCCTGGTTTAAATTAAAGCAAATTTAGTAATTATTTAGTTATATGGAATCATCAATAAATAATTTTCAAATTAGCAAGAAGTTTTGGTACAAGTTCAGTATCCCCATACATATGATTTCTCGCCAAATCTGGCACCCTTTGTTTTCATCGTAGTGTTGCCGATTTCAGTTTTTGTTTTTATTGTAGTGTTGCCAAATTTAGTTTTTGTTACTATTCTTATTTTTTGGTTGCCAGATTTCGTTTTTCTCGTGTTTTACATAATTCTTACGTTATATATGTGCTTTTTTTCAGTGGCAACAGCTTTTCTAGTTTAACTTCGAGAACTTTCTTTGTTCTACGTTTTAATTGGTAGCCATTTTACTTTTGTAGTCTGTTGTGGCTGCAATTAGGGGATTTCCCTCAGTTGTGTTTCGTTGTCGCCAGCTTCCTAACATCGTAAATTTTTCTTTTTTACAATTTCTTTTACATTATTAATTATATCTATCTTTTTATTTGGTTTATTTATTATATATATATTTTTATTTATTCATATATTTTCTTTCATATTTTTAAAATCGTAAACTGTTCTTTTTTCCCAATTTCTTCTACATTATTTATTAATTACATCTATCTTTTTATTTGATTTATTTATTATATATATATCTATTTATTTATTCATAGATTTTCTTTTTTTTAAATCGTAAACTGTTCTTTTTTCTCCCATTTCGTTTTGTTAATTTATTGTTATATATCCATAATGACTCATGTTCATAGTGTTGTTGAGAAATTTCACAAATTTATCGAAATCGTTTCAGGAATTAATTGGGATGAGTACCAAATTTCGGAGAAGGTGTAATTATTTTATTTAAATTCTATTGCTTACATGTATTTTTTTATTGTATTCGTGTTTCATTTTTATTTACTTAAAAAGTGTTTATATTTAAAAAATTATTTTTTTCATGTTTTTTTTTTTTAAAAATTTTATATTTGAAAAAATAATTTTTGCATGCTTTTTATAAAGTTTATATATTTGGAAAATATTTTTTGCATGCTTTTTTTTTGTTGTAAAATTTGATAATCGTGACACTGGTGACAAACGAATAAAATGTCGAAATAAATATACCATTCGCCATGTCAGCTTGACTTCATATCAAGAAAGTCTATTATTTATATTTATTTCCCTTTTTAAATTTTCTGAATTGCTTATTTTTTGATCGAACTTCGGGAAATTTCCGTGTTAATAAACGCGCGCCTAGCTTGGCGAAAAAAAAATTCGCCGCGTTCACCAATGTATGGCGATACTGAACTTGTTCCGAAGTTTTTAAGAATATATATATATATATATATATATATATATATATATATATATATATATATATATATATATATATATATATATATATATATATATATATATATATATATATATATATATATATATATAGATAGATAGATAGATAGATAGATAGATATATAGATAGATAGATAGATAGATAGATAGATAGATAGATAGATATATGCTCAATAAGTATGATATATTTTTATACATGAAAAGCATGTTAATTTTGATTGTTGACGTAGTTTACATTAAGTGTATATATTGTGTAAGCATTATTACACAGTAAGAGGGTAAACACTATCACTTACTTTATTAAATGAAAAATCATTGCATTCGCACATATTAATACTTAATATAGTGATACTTCAATGTAAAAACTTTTTCTTGTAATAATTATTTTCATGGCAACTACATCAAGATTCTTTAAATTTTCGAAACTTGAGAGTTTAAAGAGTGCAGAAAAAGATTCTGAATGATCATAATCACTTTAAAACAGCAGTTACAGAACACTTTACCATGGAATCTTCAAGCTATTTATCAAGAATTCAAAGCTACCAATTTAAAGACTTGATAATGTGACTTGTGAATCATATTTCAAATGGATTAGTCAAAGAAATGTATTAACTTTTTATAAAAAATATATTTGAAAATATCATTTGGATTATTTATTTCGTACTTATATGTGTCAATAATAAAACAAGCATAAGTTTTATACCTGTTAAAGTCTTATACATAATTTTTAAGAAAACTATATCAATAAATTAAATAAAATATATCAACATATTAATTTATTTTTACTATTCTTAAACATTATTGAATGCTAAATTAGATTTCATTCTGTACATATATCTACAGAATAAAATCTAATTTAGCACTCAATGTGATTTATTGATAAAAATTCTTTTAGAATTTTTTTTTTATAATAATATAAGTGAATATAAGTGTGAAATAAGTATTTTCAATAAAATAAATATAAACTATTCATGATAAAAACATTCTGAATACAAAAACAAATTGAAAGGGAATCAAACTAAAATTTAAATTAAAAAAATAGAAAAATTGAAAATTATAGAAAAAAAATTGCTTACTAAAATCTTGTTCCTTCTCATCAAGAAAACAGGAAATAAAGGAAAATGCATTTCAAATTTGTTTTTGTGCAAAGATTCAAAGGAATAAAAAATGCACAAATAAACTGTTCCAAAAAATTTCGAGCAAATGGAAAAGAAATAAGAAATTGAGAAATTAACACAAATTAAAAGGAAAGAAAAAACAACGATACAGATAAAATTCAAAATATTTAATTAACCGCACGTGGCAGAACAAATACACAGTTTAAGTTTAAAAATAATACAATTTTAATATTGATCCTAATATTTAAAATTTTTTTTATTTTTAAACGATTAATATCTATTGATATACTACTAACAAAATAACTATAAAATGGTATCAACTATTAATATTAGTTATTATTTTCGAAAAAAATATTGAGTTCGTCGCTATTTTATTCTGAATTCTAAAGCACAGTTATAATTCTGCAGTTATATTTGTGCTCTAAAACTTAATAGATACAATGTATAAATAAAAATTTAAAAATCTTAAAATTTTACTCTAACAGTGTTAAATATTTAATATTTTAGTTAATTTATTAAAAATGCTACTAAATGATAATTTAACAATTTTATTAATTAGAAAATATCTCATGGAAAATATTAATCTGCTTCTTTTGCTTAGAACAATTTCAAAATTTTTATTTTGTTAATCTGCTAATAGTGATAGAGTTTTATTTTTATATATTTATGAAATTACATTTATGTTTACATAAAATTTAATAAATTACTAAATTTTATTATCTATTATAAAATTTATAGTAATTCATAATTTATGAGTGCCTATAGCTTTTAAGTGTTAAGTTTATAATTATTATAAAATAACTATAAATTTAATAGATTTTATTTATAATATATATTATATTAACACCCACACACAAATTGAATGAAATTAACATTTATATATATTATTTTTTTTAAATCACTTAATGTTTTACATTATCGTTACTTTTTCAGGAACCACATTTCGCCCCGAGATGTTTTCCGCCGCTTGTTTATTCCTGGTCTTGACCCTGATAAGTTTATCTCGTCAAGTTTATGTCCTAAGCGATGGCAATAAATTGAAGTCTGGGAATTTACAAAGGGAGGACTACATCTATTCTGGTCCTGTGGCAAGCCCAGACGATTCTGGTGATCTTCTGAACATATTCTTGTTGGACGATGCCACAAGAAATGAAGTGAGAAGAGCGTTCCTGCACCATTCCCTCTGGATGGCCTTGAAACAGGATGCAGAAAACGCCCAAGATGGATCTCGGACCAAAAGAATCTTGGGAGCATTCACAAGGACATTACCATCGCTGCACACTAAGACAAATTCTAAGCTTGGATCTAATGATTATTTTAATAACCTTGGTGGAGGACGTTTCGGATTCTTCAGTCAATCTTCTGAACGTCCAAGACCTCTAAGATGGGGATGATCTGTACGATTTAAAATTTATTCTGTTCGATTCATGTTCTGATAAAAAATATTAATTAGTGTTATAACTTTTAAGCACTATATTTAAGTTGAAATTTATCATACATAATTCAGTTTATATATAAATATATATATATATATATATATATATATATATATATATATATATATATATATATATATATATATATATATATATATATATATATATATATATATATATATATATATATATACATATACATATATATATATATATATATATATATATATATATATATATATATATATATATATATATATATATATATATATATATATATATATATATAAGATAAAACATGAAGAAAAGTAAAATCAGAAATATAAAATTGGAAAGATACTAAAGTATATGAAGCAAAAGACAAGAAGGCATAGGGACCATGTCTTCATCAGGAGGGAGATGGCCAGCTATGCAAAAATGAACACTCTTTTCTGACATGCTCGAAGGACAAATGTCTAAAAATCTGCGAGCAATTCCCCCGAAGAGTGTTCGTATTAAAAGAACTTAATTAAAAATTAGACTAAATATATATGTAGAAAAGATAAATATATATGCAGAAGAATAAAAATACTCACTATAGATGAAAATACTCACATTAGTAGAAAAATACTCACAATAGTAGAAAAATACATACAGTAAAAAAATACATACAATAGAAAATACAAAATACAAAGGCCAGTAAATCAGATTGAATTTATATATGAGAATAGTAGGAAGTTGCCAAAAGTAAATTTGAAATTAGAATGAAGAAATATTGCCAGAAGTAATTAAATTCAAAAAGTTTAAGTGGTTTACAAAGTTAAAGCGTATTAAGGGGGATTTAAGTTTTAGTTATGTATAAAAAAAAGTCAGAAAAGAGTGTTCATTTTTGCATAGCTGACCATCTCCCTCCTGATGAAGACATGGTCCCTATGCCTTCTTGTCTTTTGCTTCATATACTTTAGTATCTTTCCAATTTTATATTTCTGATTTTACTTTTCTTCATGTTTTATCTTATTTATATAGGCAAATCTTTCTTTAGCTGCTTTTGCGCTGGCTAGATTTCCTATTATGCATTGTAGTTACAACATTATATTTTTAGCATTGTATTTATTACTTTATATTCATATATGCATTTTCTTTATATTAGTATATATATATATATATATATATATATATATATATATATATATATATATATATATATATATATATATATATATATATATATATATACTATATATATATATATATATATATATATATATATATATATATATATATTCATATTCTGAAATCTTGCATGTAAAAATTTATTGAATTTTTAGCATGGAAGTTGTACGGATGAATTTCTTAATTTTTGTCATAAGGAAATGCCACAATTAATAATATATTTCCCTAAATATATATATAAAATTCGCTAGATATTCTCATTTTATTAAATAAACTTGAATAAATTTGCTGAAAGTGCAATCATAAACATATGTAAAATTAAAGAAGAATTTGTCTAAATAATCTTCTAAAATATTACTTGATAATTTTATAGTTTCTTTTCCTCGGTAGTTAAAAAAAAATTTTTTTTTAAAGGTATTGCAATGATTTTTGAAAGCTGCAAAATTTATTTTGAATTGTTCAATAGTTCATGATGTCATTTACTGGTAAAATCGTATTGCTGACTTTGAATAACATTTTTTTCCAACTCGTATTAAAGGAAATAAAAAAAATTGTCTCTTTCTTGTTAAATGAAAATTCCATTGCACAATTAATTCTGCTTAGTCTTTGAAAAAACAACCAAAATATCAAAGTACTCCTTAGCTCTTCAACATTATTACAATCAGGATAAATGAATTTCCCTACTTACTAAATCTTCAAAAATTTAAAAATGAAGTCATTTCCTCATTTTTAGATGATTTATTCATTATCTCTACTAAATCATTATTCTAAAATTTTAACTATAATCTAATATTATTTAAGGAATCAGAACTAACTTTAAAAACAATTTCTAGTTTTATTATTTTACAAATTTTGTTTCCATTTCAGTATTTTTATCCGTATTCGAACATTCCTTATTAAAAATATCCTCAAACATTTTAAACAAAAATCTTACGTTAAGTTTCAAACTCCAACTGAAATCAAAACACTGCCCTTTAACTAGTAATCTAAATATATATTTATCCAAAAAAAGTAAATTCTAAGGGAAAAAACTCATTTCTCAAGAGCCTAATCAGAATTTTAATTGATCTTAAAGAACTAATTAGAAGCTTAATACCTTTTCATGAAGCCCAAGATTAAGGTAAAGATATTTTTTAAGCACAATGTATACAATTTAATCCTAATTTTTATGTCGCTTTGTGCCAAGTATATTACAAATTGTAGTTTAAATGATGATTTGAAAATGTAATCAGTTATTTAAACTTAAATAAGATTTTTAAAAAAACCCAAACATGATTTAATGAGTATCATTAAAATTTTCAAAGGTACTTTTTAACAATCTTGCTTCCATGAATAGTTGAATATTAACTCACTTTTCAATATGTTTTATCTATGTAAACGTACTGGACCTATTTTGCGACCAGTTTTTGTTCACCAATATTATGGATAAGTCATTACTTTGTAACACTATCATTGCTCTGACGTTTTTATCGGTATAAGACCGGGTTAGACTATACTTGACGGTGCCCCTTGAATTCTCGCCAAGTTTATCGCCAAGCTGGGCGATGTTGTTCTATTTATGATAACCCTAAACGTTATTCTGAAATCCATTCACGGTTCTGATTGGTTTAGATTCTGATTCCTTTTTTTCTAAGGACAAATTTAAGCAATATCTGTAGGTGCTATTAGAGAATTCTGTGTACCTCAAAGTGAGGATATTCCAGAAAAATAAAGTAAGTACATTTTTTTCTTTTTTTTTTATGTGCTTACTGCATTATTTTTGAAATTTCATTGTGTTTTGGCTGCCATTACTGTTTGCACAGCATTCTGCGCGAACAGGATTGGCGCCAAACAAAAATCGCCAATCACGCCAAGGGGCACCCTCAAATATATTTTTACCCAAGATCGAAACAAGACTCTCGTAAATCCATCAGTGATAATTCCTGGGTGATAAATGAGGACTTTACTAGAGGTGGTAATTATCAAGTTGTTATAAACAAAATAGAGCGACATCATTTTAGATTTGTGTGATAAAATATTACGAGGATCTAAGCCAAACCCATACTAAGTGTGCCATAATTTTTCTTTTATAAATAAAGCTATGAATTTTATTTAAAACATCGCAGCTGTTGCACCAGCTTACTTCCCTGTATTTAGCCCTGAGTTGGGCTTTCCTAGTTAAATAGAAGCAGCCGGTTTTCGCAATTTTTAAGCAGAGGCCAAGCTGAAGACCCCCAATTCTCGTAATGACACCAACTGAGACAACATTTCACTTGGAGATATTGTGACCACGACCTTTTTAACGTACCCAAGTCTCCTTTAGGGAACACGACGGATCTTCGGTTAAGCTGGGATTCGAACTCACTACCTTCCGATAGTGAGAACGATCCACTAACCAACCAGGCCACCGCGGCCTTAACTTAGATTGTGTCGGTAGACTGACGTGAGAAAATCTTGATTCTAAACCAGCCCTGTCAAACAATAAGGAATTCAGCGTTTCTGTTTTTATGAGCATATCTGACCTGGTGGGTGCATGGGAATTTTCTCAGTCTTCCCCTTTGGATATGTGGATAAGATTCCCCATTTATAAGAAAATTTCCAGAATGATTGTCGTTGACAAAAAGAAACAATGATTCTCCATTAAGTGATATCAAGTGCCCGCACTTTTGAGTCAAGACACTGCGTGATAAGGTGAGCACTTCAGCTTACATCCTTCCCGCCATATTGTATCTTAATATGTCTATAGCTGCTTATTGCGTAACAATAGATAGAATTATTTTTCCGCCAAACAGGATTTCTGAACCTCAACCCACAAGTTAGATTGTAAGAATCCTTCTCCAGGAGTTGCCCTCAGATAGTAATGCTTGACTTTGGTGTTGTGTCGGGAACAGACACAAAATCACCGAGCTCCACGGGTTCGTGTTGATTGAGAGTTGAATAAAGCAACCACTTAATGAACACAAGACTTTTATTCGTAAAAACTTCACTAGATAAACGAAATTCCCGCTGTAACAATCACAATTATACAGCTACAATTCGTCAGATACAATAAGAAACAGCTTCTAATCACAGGTCTCAAACACCTCAGACAGAGAACAACTAGTAGTCACAACTAATTGTCTTCACTCACTGACTGTCTTCACAAAAACTAACTCTTCCATGTCGGGCTGCGGTATTTATACCTGACTTGGCGGAGAAATCTACCAATTTCGCCAAGGTTCTGGAAGCTTCTAGGCTATCTCGAAAAGTATTGGTCCTAGAGCTTAGGTGATGGATGTTTCCAGAAGTATCGATTTCTCGCCAAGTCGCCAAAAAATCTCGCCAACCGTCGCCAAGTCGCCAAGAATCTCGCCAACTGTCGCCAAGTCGCCAAATTATTAGGAAATCCGCTTTTAAAAGTACAACACGTCTAAATACCGCAATTTTTGCCCAAAAATGTGAGAATTTCCGATCTGTCTGAGATATTTTAAGACAAATATAATCATTATTTATAAATTTGTAACAATATATATATATATATATATATATATATATATATATATATATATATATATATATATATATATATATATATATATATATATATACAAATTAGGTCTTCTGTTATAAACTTTAAATTCAAAAAATCGTAATCGTATAGTCTTTGAAATAGAAAACCATTCTTCAAGATGGAAGATCCTTGGAAATAGTTTTACTTCTTCTTTAGCGCCGACCAATGGCTGAGTGGTTAGCGTTCCTGACTCTTGAGCTGTGGGTCCCGGGTTCGAATCCCGGTTCGGGCATGGATGTTACTATCTCTCTGTGTTTCTCTGTCCTTTCTTGTGTGTTGATGTATGAATGTGGCCCGTCCTATAAACGGGTCTGTGGTGGTATGGCGCGGGTAACGCTACTCGCCTCCGTGACTTGGTTCACAGGTGCCCGCTGGGTAACGACAAATGAGTAGCAGCTTCCGGCCTTGTTGTGGCGAAGGGTTAGTCACCCAAGTGCCCGCCGTTATTTAAAAAAAAAAAAAAAAAAAAAAAAACTTCTTTTTTAGCACGACAGCCCGAGGTGGGCCAAAGCTTTCTTCAGAACAATCCTCAAATTTAGGGGAAACGACGGATCTTCGGTTAAGCTGGGATTCGAACTCACTACCTTCCGATTGTGAGAACGTCATTTTAACCAATCAGGCCACCGCGTCACTTGGTGTACAATGTAGAGTGTTATCTCATGCGAGAGCAGGTAATATATAGACATCCTCCATACACTATAGCTTGACGATTTTTTGATGCCGTTCTACAGATTACCCTTCACGACACGTACATCAGAACGTCATTTGGAGGACATTTTTCAACACGACAATGCCTGAGCAACATACTGCTCGGATATCTCTGGACTTTAATATTCTTCCCTGAGCAGCAAGCTCACCAACAAGGCAGTGTTTGAAATGTTAGTACAGTGTATTCACAACCTGGTCCTTAAATCCACAAGTGGTTGTCCAGGTTTCATGGTAGTCAGTAGCAAAGCAGCCAAATGAAAATAACAAAACCGTGCACTAAATTTTGAAAAAATCAAAAATAATTACAGATTTGCTGCTAATAGTTGTTATCAATAAATGAAGTGAGAGATATCAATAAGAACGGAACGCAAGAGAAGTTTATAATTTAAAATAAGCGGTTTTACTCTAACAAAACTCACGTTTGAATCAAGCAAATTAAAGTTCAAATTTACATGTTTAATTATCATTATTAAAAAAGGACTTCTAATGTTTAATATCATAATAGTTGTTGTTGTTGGTCTCGTGTCCATGGATCCAGCAAAAGAAGAAAAGTAAAAATTACTGTACATTACTGTGAAAATGGCAACAAGTGTGACTGCAAAATCTGTAGCGTCTATATTTTAATGGTACTTAATTAATTTAAATGATGACATGTATCAGAAAATGAGGTTGTTGTTGATAATGTTCAAAGAAATAACCATTGATGATCAAGTGCTTAAGATATAGATATGGTATTTAGAAAACCTATACACTTAAATGTTGTAGGCTAATAGCAATTGATCAATATATATATATATATATATATATATATATATATCATTCGATGAAAATGATAATTCAGTAGCTAATTATAAATTCTTACATTAATAGCTTTTTGCATTATAAATTGATGTAAACTTCATTTTCCCTACACAAAAAGAACTTTTTTAACAATTGTAGATTTCACAAAATGTTTTATCTCTTGTGCTATTTAAAATATAGTTTCTTCTAAATTGTGGTAAAATATTTTAAAATATCCCACAAATTAATCCTAATTACATATTTAATCTCTTTTTCGCTTATAAATTCTAATGTATGCATGTGCGTTAAGCTTAAATAAAAATATGCTAATTTTTAGTGTGACAATTAACAAAATTTTTAAGAGTTATTCATTATATATCTTTTTCATTTCAAAAATAAATTTAAGAAAATAAAATAATTATTTCTGTATTTGAATTAAAAAAATACCAATTCAAAAGAATCAGACAGCAAAATATGAGATAATTGCTTATTGCTGACAAATTACACATATATTACACAAATTACACATTATCAAAATTATAGTTGAAAATATTCATCAACAATATAATTGACATAAATTTATGCTTGTTGACATAAATTAAATAAATACATGACATATTTCTAAGTGATTGCATTTTGAATAGTAATTTTAATATTTCAGTAATTTTAACATCATGTAATGATGTAATTAACAAAACTTTGCAGTTAAGTTATAATTTCGCTGTTCATTTCTATTTTAGGTAGATGATTTCATGACATTTTGAAAATTCATTGGGCATATAATATTAATTATAAACTTCAAAATCCAATATTTTGTACATTTCAATTTTAACGCAAATATTTAAGAATATTAATAATTATTTAAAAATATTAATAATATTTTGTACATTTCAATTTTAACGCAAATATTTAAAAATATGAAATAGTTATTTAAATAGATGCATTAAAATTGAACAATTAATTCATGTAGTTAAATGATTTAAAAGTTTCATTAATTTATTAATTATTTAATAATTTTATCAATCAAATATACTTAAAAAATTTTAATCAAATGAAAGTGGGAAAAAAAATAACCATTTGCTTAAAAAATTTTCGTTCAGAAAACTGCACAGAATTTTAAAAACTTTATCGAAAAAGTTTTGCTTAAAAATAAAATTCACATTATATCCATCCTAAAATTCTGAGTATAATGTAATAATTAAAAAATTAAGAAAAAGACAATTTTTTGTGAGTTTACACATTATTTCTTCTTTACAAGCTATTGGAACTGAGTTGTTTCCTCTTACATAATATTAGTTCTCGTATGCAATATCTCAACGATTGTTGTAGCTCTTAATGTGAAAAAAATGATTTTAATTGTTTTATCATGAATTAGCTTCTGTCAAATTTATATTCAATAAAACAAAAAATTCTTATAATTTATTTCAAATTTATGGCAAGTCATTTCTATTTTTCGGAATAATATACTAAAAAGCTTTCTCAAGGAAAAGTTTCTTATACCTGTTTCCTCTATTAATTAACGTTAAAATGGAATGAGTTTTTAAAAACAATTCTTTAAATATTTCAACTTTATCCAAAATTTCGTAATTATCATATAAATGATCACAAATAAATTATTAAAATTATTATTTGTTTATGTCCGTTATTAGATTAATTAATTATAATTAATTAAAACCATTAAAATTTTGGCTAAAGCATAGTCAAAACTGTTTAATGTTTTCTAATTTTAATTAAATTTTTATCATTTATTTTAATAAACTATTATTTTATTTTCTGGACTGCTTTTTTTTACAAAGAAAGTAACCATCGTCGTAAATTGGAAGATTTATTTGGTTAAAAGATTACATTATAAAAATTATATTTTCTACATTTTCTTAATTCCCCTGTCCATGTTATATATATAATCGAATGATGCATTAAGAGAATAATTCTGAAAATTAAATTGAAAACAATAAATACAACAAAAAGTCACTTAATTAAGCAAAAGGAAGTAATGAAATTTAAAATTGAATAATTTATTAAATTAATTGTAAAATTTGATAGAAGAATTATGAAAATTTTTACTAAAAATCAGTTTAAAAAGTAACTGTAAATAAAAATGATTAAAGTTTCATTTTTTTATATATAGCTTTTCATAAAAATACATCTTTTTATGTGAACAAAATAATGCATATAATTTTTTTCAATGCAACGAAGGGTAAAAAGTAAGATTTTGTGCGGATATATTCCATATTATATGCGCATAAACAATGGAAGGTTTCATCAAATTGTACTTAATGCTTAAATTGTTTACACAATTAAGAATTTAACTTTTCGTGTGTACCGTGATGCGATAGGAATGTTACAAAAAGACATACCTAAATTTAATTTTTAAAAGTTCAAATAAAAATTCTGAAAAGCTTTCAATTCCTACAATTATTTGGAAAATAATTAAATTATCTGATTAATTATTTAAATTAATCTTTCCTCTTCGCGCGTTTTAATGAATAGAAATATTTTACTAAAATAAAGCTGAAAAATAAATAAATAAATAAAGTGCAAACCACTAGGAATTTTACAATGTAGAAGAAGTTTCATCAATGATGACGTTAAAAAAAGTACTGATAAAATACTAAAAATATAAATTATTTGTGAAAAAAGTCCAAATTCTTTAAATTTTGAACAGCAAACCGGTGATTGATTAACCAGTTTTCAATCTTTTATTTAGCAGTTCAAAAACTTTACAGCTACTTCGAATTTAGATTTTTGCAATCAAATCAGAAAGAGACTATTATTTATTCAAAATTATATTTTAAATTAAAAAATAAGAATGTATAATATTTATTTTAAGGACGATAAATCTTTTTTTTTAAATTTGTAAACTGTTTCAAAAATAAAACTGAAGATATAATAGTAATTTAAAAAAACATAAATTAAAAAACTGCAACAAATCTAAGGAATATATGTCATTTTTTTATTTTAAAATTCTGGATTCTAGGAAAAGGGAATTTACATGTAATTGTGATGAATGCATCTTAAAATTATAATATTACATTTAGAAAATGAAATTCCGATTTAAATCTTTTAATAAAATAAAGAAACTTTAAAATAAATTTATTGAATAATAAATATGAATCTAATATTTATCTTTCGTATAAAATTCGAAATTTTTGGACTATAAAATTTTTACTGTTATAATTATTTATAAAATGTAAGCTATCAGTGTTAAATTATTTAGTGTCATACTTAAATATAAGAACTCTTAAGTCGAAATAAAAGTTACATCTGGCAGTTTAATGTTGTTTTTAAACAAAAGAGTCGGTCCTCTACCTATTTTTAGGTGCTCTGGTCAATCGAATAACTGAGGCTACAATTCTTCCCCATCCATGAATAGTACTTGGTACTAAAGTTCCCGTCCCGGAGGCTCCCTGACTAACGACTTAAGTCGTCAGGAACAAACAATTCTCTCCCGATTTCGAAGTGGACATCTTAAAACCCTAAAATTTTCTGAGGGTTCCCGAAACTTTGAGACCTGTACCAACTGCTCTACCAAGCAGGCTTCGCCTGAACATATCCTAGAGTGCCTAGGGCTCTCCAGGCAGGACTTGGTTGACAACCCTCTTCTGGTTTTGGATTATTGTAGAGTGTACAACGTCATGGACCTGGTCTAGCGCTGCTGGCCTTTGGGGGCATGCAACAACAACAGCAACAAACAAAAGAGTCTTGGTCATGATTTTATGGATTCAGACTTCTTAGAAAAGATTTATTTTACAAATAAACATTACAGAATGAAACATATTCATATCAGGATTTTAATTATTTAACTAAAATGTGTCATACGAATGTACATTTCCATTCGAAACATCGTGTACATAATGAAAGTATAATTTCGTTTTATACTTGAAATACAAATTACTCAGCCCCATCTTAAAGGATGCCCTTGTGGTCTGGAAATACGGTTCATATTCCGGAATTTCCTGATCCTACCTCTGTAGAGTTTGTCTAATGTGACATTCTCTCTGTCTGTAAGGAGTGATACTCCTCTCTTCGGAAATCCCATAATAGCCAGCGTTTTCTTCAAATTGCCCATTCGTCCAATCCGGTCGGCGATTGAATGCATGGCAGTTGGTCTTACAACTTGATGAATGGCTATCGGTAACAGTTCGACAACCAAATCACTTTCCTCGTGTAGATTAGGTGCGTTGTCGATGCTACTCAATTGAAAAGGGGAAGCCATACCAGAAACAAAAGTAAAGCTGAGAAATATGATGAGCGTTACTCGGAGAAACATGTTTCAGGGCCTAAAAAAGAAATAAAAATAAAATGAGAAATGTTTGAGTGATTACAGTTTTTGTTTGAGATGTGTGTATTTACTACAAACATTTTACTATCTCTGGAAATTTTAAAATAAAAGTAGACCATTTAATCTGACCACATTTTGAGATTAAATTTAATGTATAGATTATAATTGGAAAAAAAGATTTGGAATTTTTTTAAACTGAATGCCAAAACAGAATTTTCGTTTCATTAATCTTTCGAATTAACTCAAACATATATATATAATCGCGGAAATGTAACTTTATTTGTAACAACGTATTAAATTTTTTCATATTAGTAGTGTGAAAAAGTATTCAAGCTTTTTATCACGTATTTATTTTTATCTTATCAGAATTTATTTTTGAATAAACTTTTTAGCAAAAACATCATTTTCGAAATTAAGAAAAGAATCACATTTTGCTTAATGCTCTGTTTTTTAAGATTAGATTCTATTATATATAATTCGAGAGACTTTAAAAAAATATGTTTGATGCAAGAATAATCCAAGCACCATTGTGTTTCTTAAACCTAGGATGTTGTTAGATGGGAAAAATCGAAGATTTATGAAGCTTGGCTCAATACTCTTGGTCAAATCCACCCTGAAAGTATGATCCGTGGATCATCAGCGAGGATTGCCTCTGAAATTCTAAGATGCTCTAGGTAGAAGATACGTTTAATCGTTGGCTTCATAACTGGGCACTACTATTTCAGAAAGCTCCTCCATAAAATGGGACTGTTTCAGCAAGACCCTATCTGCAGGAAATGTCATACGCAAGAGGAAACGGCCAAGCATATCATTTACAAATGCGAGGCTCTTGCCCTCCCTAGATTAACTTCGTTAGGCATCATCCATACTAGAGAGTTGCACTTAGACTCCATTAAAGGGTTATCGGACTTTATTAATATAGTGGGTGACCCGAGCTACTGGAACTAGGAAACATTGGGTTTGGAGTTAATAGTACAAAATGCTGATAAAAGCAGAGGTGCCCAATGACGTACAAACCCAACTCTAAGAAGAAGAAGAAACCTAGGTTTTTTACGAAAAGCCCACATTTCTTACTGAGTATACCGAAAACTGTAAAAACTTTTCATCTATCTTGCAAGCAGTACATTTCATCTAAATTTTAATATTTCTACATTTTTAAATTTATATCAATTAAAATCACTCCAAATATCATTCTGATTCAAATTATAAAAAGGTTTTCATATACCCATCGAATGATTCGAAATTGTTATTTTTAAGACAAAGAACTTTACAAATCTTTATAATTGTTTGAATTTTTTTTTCAGAAATCATTAAGAGTGTTTACCATATTCATTTATATAGATTTAATAAGAACTGGTATAGATTTAATAAGCACTAGAGAGAATATATGGTGTATATATTCACTCTAGTGCTACATTTCCTATTACATAAAAGGATTCGTTTTTATCGATACCAACAACAAAAAATCTAAATTTTGATATTACGGACAAAATGTTAGAGAAAAATATACAACAAAAAACATAAAAGAAAAGAAAATTACAAAAAGTACAAACAAAACACAAATGAAGACAATCCCTATCTGGAGTGATTAACAGACGCTTTCATGCAAATTTGTCTTGCATGAAGCAAAACATTTTCAGCTTCTTGATGAGCAAATTATATATAAATAAACATACTCTACTTATACTATGAGCCGTGGTAGCCTAGTGGTTAGGGTGTCGGCCTTCCTTCCGGAAGGGCGGTGTTTGATTCCCAAAGACCCACTGAGTTCATACGATATACGTGCTCGTTAAATCTGTGGAATCGAAAGTCCTGGGATTGGTCGTTGAGTAGTTACCATGGGTGCAATGGTCTGGAGAAAATTTCCTACCCCTTCAGATCAATGTCAAAAATTGAGAGAGTGGATCCTCTGTTGATGCCATCTATCGGAGGATTTAAAGAGCAAAGATGTACTTTCACCTTCGTGGTGCTCTGATTAAAATGAAAGGCGTACCCAATTGACTTAAATTCGCATAGCCAAGGCATAGCGAGCTTGGCTTGTCCAAGTGTCATAAGTAACAACAACTTATATCATAAGCAAGTTTGCATGAATCTTCAAGAGCAAAGTTGTTAACTGTGCAGTATACGCAGCGCAATGTTTTAAATAATCTTTCCAATGTACGAATAGCTTATAAGTTCATGGTTTCAAGCTACATTAACAATCTGGGATGTTAAGTATTTTGTGCGTGTGTACGGGCACAAGATGCATCATGGTCTAATCCAGATTGCTTCAACAGCTGTTGCTGAGTAATATTCCCTGTTGGAATAAAAACAAAAACCCCTTACTAATGGAAGAACTAAGCTTTTCAAAGAATGAAGAACTGTATTTAGTAATAACAACTTCTTCATATGAAAGACAGATATTGCGTTTATCGATATTGAACGTAATTGGTCAATACATTTATCGAGATAATTGCTCAAGTATTTTATTGTGTATTCTATTAGAATGATCTTCTTTCGATATGTGAATACAGTGCCTTACCTATAAGAAGTATACAATACTAAAATACGTAAATACCGAAAAATAAGCACCAATGATTTGTTGCTCAACCGGTGATGGAACTGAAACCTGAGATTTTCCCCTCCGAAGAGAGAGGTGTTTCCACTAGCCCAAGAGTTGACAGACTTTATGGGTTAATATTTAAATAAACACATTCATCAATATTTAAAAACAATTGAGAGGGTAATATAATGATAAAATATATTTATAAAATTAGTAGAAAATTATTAAATATAGAATAAGTTGCGAAAAGACTTTTTTTAACAAGTATACCTCTACAACAGATTATATGATATCAGTAAATAACTGTATTATTTTCATAAAAAATGTTATTAAGTTATTTAAGCCTAACGAACTTTTTAATGATTAAAATATTTTGCCTCTGTTTCTTAATTAACTATTAACACTTGTTATTTCTTGATTTTAAGAATGATACTGTGATGTATACTTTAGAAATGGTAAAAGATTAAAAGAAAACAAAAATAAGAATGTGGTTAGCCCAATTTATTTTATTTAAAATAACTTAAATTTTATATTATATATTTTGAAAAAATAAGTAAATTAAAGGAGTAAATTAAAGTTAGTAAAGCCAAAGACTTTGAATCAGCCATATAAAATTAATAGTAAGCAGAAATCTTTAACAGAAAAAATAAAAAATATTTTACATAACTGTATACAGATATATAATGTTATACATTCATAATATAAATATATATATATATGCGTGTGTGTGTGGTGTGTGTTTATGTGTATGCACTTATAACATGTTTACATATTTGTATACACATGTAATGATTAATGTATCAATGAAATTAATACACTAATTAAAATTTACATATTTTAGTACATTTCACTACATAAATATTTAAAAAATTTAGAGAATTTCTAAGACAAGTACATAATGAAAAATTTTACATCGTCACAATTTGTTTCATTTAAAATTAAAATATTTTGTAAACATTTAGTATATTATATATATATATATATATATATATATATATATATATATATATATATATATATATATATATATATATATATAATATATATATATATATATATATATATATATATATATATATATATATATATATATATATATATATATATATATATATATATATATATAGTCAAACGTGATGAGTCATTGATATTCTTTAAGAATATTGAGTAGTACTGAATTGAAATTACGTCATATTTTTTACTTCATCAAAAGTTAAAACTGATAAGAAGTGCAATTTTTTCAATAAATTAAATACGTTAAATAAATTGAATGAAGAATAATCTTGGTATTATAAAAAAGAAGAAGTAAACTTCCTTAAAAAAAATGAAGTAAATGCGTTATAATTTTCACGCAAAGATAAATTTTGATTAATAAGAAAAAAATTAGGTATCTTAATGCAATATTTTATTAACTTTGCGCTATTAGTCATATTCTCATTAGTTTATTAGTATAAGTGGAAAGTATATTAAATTAGGAAGCTAAAAGATAGTTAACTAGATAATTTTATCTAACATCATCTTTAATCTAATTTTTAATCTATGCAGTCATAAAAATAATTTATGCCGTTAATGAAAGAGCACTTCTTAAAAAAAAAACTATTATTGAATAAAATTAGAGGAAAAATTGTTCAACATTCTAAATCTGTATTTTTTGTCAAACTATTTACAATTTAATCTATGTTGCAGACATTGAAGTGTCTATATATATATATATATATATATATATATATATATATATATATATATATATATATATATATATATATATATATATATATATATATATATATATATATATATATATATATATATATATATATTTAAATAACTTAAAAACATTAAAGAGAGACAAAAAAATTATATTTCGCGTATAATATTTTGTTATTTTTAAGCAATTATAAATTGCAACATTATAAGCATTCATTTTGAAAATTTAAGAATTGCTTATAAAGAGGTTTTTTAATATAAAACATACATAAAATCTTTATTTAAATATAAATAATCTTTATTTGGAAAATGATAATTTATTTGGAAAATATAATAATGTGAAATGCAATAAAATTAAATTTTGAACAAAATGATACTGATCTCTTGTATATTATTATATTTCTAGTTGGAAGAAAATTATTAAATAATATTTAAATTATTTGTTACAATAATTTAATTTAAATACTTTACCTTAATATGTAAACATCTCATATAAGAAAAAACTTACATAATTCCTTACGTTTATTATCAATTTTTTTTTATTTTAATAATAATAATTTTACAACAAATATATATTCCTTACAATTATTTCGATTTAACTTTAATCTTTAGTTTCCAAACATTCTAGTTATTGATTGATAATTATAAAAAAAAGACTAAAAAAAGAGTTCTTACCTCGTGAAGAAATGATCCTAAAATCTTAAGACACCAGCAACTATCCTGACAAAATCGAATGCAAAAGAAGGCAAAAACTCCAGGACATCTGTTTTTCAGAACCAATTACTTTAATGCAAAATGGTCTGCAACCACTTTGATTTTCTCAACACTGAACAAATAATCCCCTTTTAACTAATAAAAAACAAATATTACTCTTAAATCATCACCTACTCGACGAAATACGTTTTCCACCACCTTTTTAAGGTAAAGCTCATTGTTTAAAGAAATTAAAAGAAGTAAGAACTGTGTTGTGCCCAGGTTTGGGTTTTTGCTAATGTTTCGTCACTACGTCACATAGCAGTTAACCAATGGGAATCAAATGTTGTTGAAAATACTCGAGATAAGAGAAAAAAAAAAAAAAAGAACAAATCTTTTCAAATGTAAAAATTCCCGGAAGAGTGTATTATCAAAGATGCGAATGACAAAAAAAATGTTTAAATCCACTTGTATTTAATTTTGCTTAAAAGTTGTTTTTAAGGAATCCTTCATTCTAAATCTTTGCAGAGAGTTTGTAAATTGCGATGGAACATTTTAACATATTCTTAAATCTAATCCTACTTGGCTGTTTATATTCATTTCACTGTGCTTTTACTTTGATAGAAAACTTACCTAACACCTACAGTAATTTTCTATTTACAACAATCTTCAAATTTATTTTATTTTTTCATGTACTTTAAAAATTTAAGAAATATATTAATAAATTTTTAATTTTTCAAAAAATTTCATGCTATAAAATTTTAAAAATTTTGTATTATAAAGTTTTAAAACAGAAGTGAAAGTATTAAATAAAAATGGAAGTGATTATAATACCCAGAAACAATATACCTCAACATAATTAATACTTAAATGCAAACACAACTGTATCGCAAAACAACTTTATCATCAGCCATAATTGTAAAATAATAACCATAATAATGACAGTTATTTAATATTCAGGCTTTAAATTCAAACAAAATTATTAATTATTTAAGTAGTAAATGTAGTTATATTTGTATCCTGGGAAATTGCACGAAGCAGCTATTATTCGATTTTTTATTAAATAAAAGAAAATTACAAAGAATGCGAGAGATTAGTGAAAATTATAAAACATTTCTAGGACTAAAGTCAATGCTTCTAATCCTTTTTGGGTTGATTAATATTTATAAATACATCTGAAGAGAGACATCAAATTTAAATAAGATTATTAAATTATGTGTATGAATATTCTTATATTTCTTAGATTAAATAGTAATTTTACAAAAATATTTGTTTTCATGAATTAAAAATTATAAATGATTTTATAGAAATCGTTTTCATATTCTAAATGAAAGAAAACAATAATTATATACAATTTCAATTTCCAAACTGGCAACAGAATATTTATGATGGTTTCACATCCCCTCTCAATTATAAATCCCAATCAGATTAAATTTCGTATTCAAAAAGTATTACTAGAGTTATAAATAAACATAATTTGCACGATAAATTTAATTTTCATTATAAAATTTTAATTTTAAATTAAATAATGGATATTTTATTTTAAATTACATTCTTTATATATTCATCATTTTTTACCTTCAAAATATATCTATTACCATCGATATTTTAGGAAACTAAGGAATATATTTATTCATAATTTTAGAAATTATATTCAATGCAGGAAAAATAAATTTAAATTAACTTGTATTTAATCTGGGGTAAATTAAATTTGCATGTGATTTTTTTTATCAGTTATGAAAGCATTTTATTTTTTAAGTTGAATCACATACAAAGTCGTAAAAATAAATTAATTAAATTTCATATAATCTTGTTTCGCTTATTTATTTACATTTAAATTTAGTTGAGTTTAAATACATGTTATTAAACTTAGTAGAAGGAAATATAACATTGACCAAATTTATGAAAACATATTGAATAAATGACCTTATACGTTCTGAAC
>CM075858.1:9530732-9683232 GCA_037975125.1 Latrodectus hesperus
TAAATCTAACTATTAATATTTTTAGTGGACACAATAAGATCTGTTTGTAAAAAATAAATGTTACACCAATATTTTAATTTTATACTTTAGAAATACAAATTATTTAATTTCTTATTAACACAAAAATGTTCAAGAAATAAACCACAGAAGAATATATATATGTATATATATATATATATATATATATATATATATATATATATATATATATATATATATATATATATATATATATATATATATATTTACAAACAATATGTAAGTAAAACTTAAGATAAACAATTGAAAAAAAAAAGATGTTAGACACTCTAAAATTATTTGTTAGTATTTAATTTCATTATTGATTTTTTGTACTCTCTGTTTCTAATATCAGTACGTAATATTACACATAATGCAACTTATACTAAAATTTAAATTGAAGGCATTCATATTAAGTTATATTGCCCTGGTAGCCCCTTAAAATGCAATACCAAGGAAAACCAGAGATGTCGCAGCAAAATTTATTTGGCACATAACATGTTACATAAAGATAAAATTGTTGAAATCACGCCTCTTCTGAAATATAGATGATAAAGAAAAAAAACTTGTATTTAATGCAGTCGCTATTTTTGTCTATATCCGCACACTTCGGCCTAGATTCAAAGAGTCCTTGGGGTACAGAAGTCCATGTGGCTTCCCCATATTCCCAAAGCTGATCCGGATAGTAAGCGGGATGTGTATCCAGGATAAAGTGTGCAAGTAGGGCAATATTTTAGATTGGCAATATAGTAGAAGAACAAGCAGGAAAAAAGAAAATAATTCAATCTAATGGTTAGAAAATAACTCCTACAGTCTCTCACCATGGTGTCTCCAGACTCGAATCCGACAATCGTATCCCTCACTGGGTTGCTGGATGTATCCACCTTAATATATGACATCCAAAATCTTTCCGCTGGTGTGGCGCGGATGTGGAGAGGAGGTTGCTCAGGTGTGACCTCGTCACCTGACCATGGTTCATATTTAGGAGTCACTTGATGGTGAGTGAGTATTCCAAACCTAAAGGTATAGTCTGACAGGATAGCCTTGAATATAGAATCAGAAGCCACGAACCAGCTCCCATAAACCCTGGTGTTATGCGACCCGTGCCTAGGACTATTTGGCGCCGCGGTAATGGTGTCTTAACGGAGCCTCTAGTTGCCTGGCGAACTTCTAGAGCTTTTTTTGCCTTGCCCAGTAACTCAGGGAATGCTGGGTGGACTATTATATTACCTGAGCTTATTAATTGTTATTTTGTGGCTGAAAAGACACAAGAAATGAGAAACCTTTCTGCATTTGTAGGTGAAACCTCTGAAGTAGACCTTGTTGAAAAAGACAAGGGAACTCAGAGGCAATATAGTGAAGGGGCAGCAATGAATCCTATTCCAATACTAAAGGTATAGTCTGACAGGAGGTAGAAGTGACCTCCAAACCATATTCTTTTGGTGAAAGTTAGGAAGCTATAGCTAGCATGACTGACTCTCTGACCAGAATCATTTGTGGATTATCAGCGAGGATTGCCTCTGAAATTCTAAGATGCTCTAGGCAGAAGATACGGTTAATCGTAGGCTTCATAACTGGGCACTATTATTTCAGAAAACACCTCCATAAAATGGGACTGTTTCAGCAAGACCCTATCTGCAGGAAATGTCATGCAAGAGGAAACGGCCAAGCATATCATTTACGAATGCGAGGCCCTTGCCCTCCCTAGATTAATTTCTTTAGGCATCATCCATACTAGAGAGTTACACCTAGACTCCATTAAAGGACTCGGACTTTATTAATAAAGTGGGTGACCCGAGCAACTGGAACTAGGAAACATTGGGTTTGGAGTTAACAGTACAAAATGCTGATAAAAGCAGAGGTGCCCAATGACATACAAACCCAACTCTAAGAAGAAGAAGAAGAAAGGTATTGTCCGTGGCTCGCCTGCACTGCTATATATGTATGTATGCAGAAGAGGAGGTTCGTCAGGAAAGACAATGTCACTCCTTCCCATTGTCCATTCTTCATCTTACCATTGATGGCCCAAACGCCTCTGGTTTTGCAATACACACCTTGCGAATATTTCAATTAGCTACAAATGAGATCAATTGGTACCAGCGAACACTGAATAATGCGTAAGACAATGAATTTGCTGTGCAAAGATTCAAGATGAGGTTAAGCGATCTACCACTGCCATGAGCACAATATGCATGGCATCACGTGCAGTGGTGCAATGAGGTATGCGATATCAATCCCGTTGGTCCACTATTCTTTCCTGCAACCAGCGATTACAGATCCTCATCACAGTTTCTTGGTTTCGTCCAACATAATCACCCATTTCCTTAAAAGACAATCCGCTGTCCTTATAGTGTACATTCATTGTTAGTCGAAATCAGAAACTATCTTGAAAGACATTTGAAAGGCAATACAAGCCAAACAATGAAAAGCCTGGTTACCATACAAATAGGCAATTTCTTCTCCAATTATAAATAGCATTTGCAGGTGCCTTTTCTGTCAGTGTTATGCCTATGAGCAGTAAGGCTAATGGTTTACATATCTCATACCTACAAACATGATTTGTATGCTTCCTTCCGATTGTTGACAGCAATGTAAAGATAATATTAATATAATTAAAATATGATAAATATAAAATCAACTCATATTGATACAGTAAAAAGAATCAAGTAATTTGTCATGGTATAGATTTCCCGTAAGCTCAGCAAAGTGAAGCATCATTTGCCACGGGCAGTGGTTGGGAGGGTGACCACGGTGTACTCTCCTTCACTGGGTTGCTGGAACTCCGTGGGTTGGGGACGTGTCCACGTTAATCTGTGACGTCCAAAGTCCTTCCGTTGGTGTGGCGTGGATGTGGAGAAGAGGCTCATGCCCCTTACCAGCTCAGGTGTGGCTTCGTCACCTGACCGTGGTTCAAAATTACGAGGCTCCTTAAAAAGAGCAAAGTCGTACTTTCACCTTCGTGGTGCTCTGATCCAAACGAAAGACGCTCTCTATTGACTTAATTCCCACTTCCAAAGGCATAGCGAGCTTGGCTTGTCCAAGTGTCAACAACAACAACAGTTCTTATTCAAAATGAAAAAATAATAATTGAACATGATCAGAATAAATAAAAGAATCCTCCAATAAATAGTAAATGTGATATTTTAAAAAAAGGAATAAATAAATCGGAATTGGAAATGTCAAAATTTTATCACGAAATGAGTAATAATGCAATAAATAAAATGATAATCAAAAATTAAATATAAAAGTAATAACGAATATTACTATTGTGGAGCAGCGGAAATAAATTCTCTTTCGTGAAATGATACAATTTTATAACATTGTAATCAATCACAATTATGATAATTTATTTTGAGAGGAATTCCCAAGTTCGTTTTTAAATGTTAATCAATGTAGACTTATTTTGAGAATAGATATTTTTAATGCTTTTTATACACAATTAGGAAAAAATACCATAAATAATAGTGCACATTTCTTAGAGATTTTCATTTTTTTTAAAATTTAGTTGATTAATATCATAAATAAATCAACCAGAATATATGCTTTGTTGTCTTAAAAAAATAAAATAAAGCACATTGAATAATTTGATCAAACATAAAAGAATCTAAAACTTATATATTTATTCACTGACACATTCAATCGTGTTGAACATTACAGAGAATTCAACTTAAATATGTAATTTAATGTAATATAGCAGATTATATATATATATATATATATATATATATATATATATATATATATATATATATATATATATATATATATATATATATATATATATATATATATATATATAATCAGTTTTCGAGATTTCTCAGATTTTTATGGCTTCGCCACAGTAAATGAATCCTTAGATACTTTCAATAAAGCTCAGTTTAGAATTAATGAATTTCAAAAGAACCCTTTTTATACTAACGTTATAAAGAAAAATATTATATGCTTTACACTCAGTATAGTATTTAGGAAGTAATAATTAGTAATGTCTGTTGTTGTTGTTACTTATGATACTTGGACAAACCAAGCTCGCTATGCCTTAACAATGCGAATTTAAGTCTATAGGGAGCGTCTTTCGTTTAATCAGAGCACCATGAAGGTGAAAGTACGACTTTTGCTCTTCAAATCCTCCAATAGATGGCAGCACCAGAGGATATACTCCCTCAATTTTGGCATTGATCTGAAGAGGGGGGAAATTTTCTCCAGATCATTGCACCCATGAAAATTGCTCAACGACCGACCACAGGACTTTCGATTCCACAGATTTAATGAGCACCTATATCGCATATACTCGGTGGGTCTTTGGCGACATTGGGAACCAAACCCCGTCCTTCCGGATGGAAAGCCGATACCTTAACCACTAGGCTATCACGGCCTTTAATAATGTCTTAATAAAGACTGTTAAAATAAGAAATTATTAATACTGTAATGGAGATAAGTAAATACAAACAAATACTTGTATACAATAATAGTTTGCATTTTACAAAAAATTTGTTTGTAAAACAATTTAACACTTTTGCTGTAAAATGGAAGCAGCAGGAAGAATTAGTCTGATTGTGATGAAATTTCGTAGGCAATGGTTTCTTGATCGAATTAGCAAATGAGATAATTTTCAAGGATCTAATGAATTTGAATTATAGTCGTAGTGCCCATTCTGTTGAGCAATATGCAAAATATAAAATTGGTAAAAGAGGCGGACATATTATCTTTTTTTTCTTTTCACGGTTGAGATTATCTTGAGAAATAATGAATGATCCCATCACGGAGTTTTTGAAGACCTGATAGGCAACTTATGACTTCAAACGTGATAGAATTGTCAGAATGTGTGAAGCTGGGCGATCATACAGAGCAATCAGTAGTCGCCTGCAACGTACTACGACAACTGTGCAAAAAGGCTGGCAGCAATGGTTTCACTGAGGAACTTATCGACGAAAGAAAGGGCTTAGACTGCCATAGTGCACAAATGCGAAGCTAGATCAGATGATTGATTAACAGGCCCGAACTACTCCAGCAGAATTATTGTCAACTTTTCAATGAACTGCAACCGCTTTCGTAAGCCCGTGGAATCTTTCATCATTTCATTGCGCTTGGTTGAGTCGGAATAACTCCCACAGCGGCCTTTAAGATGTCTGCCTCTGACCCTATAGTATCATTTGAATTGCCTGGAATGGTATCCCAATCTATCATCATGGTTGCCATCAGATTGATATGGCATAATGTTCAGCGATGACATTTGCGTTAAGCTTGCAGCAGATGACCATCGTGTTTGTGTCTGGAGAGACCGAAGTCTGCTGTCTCAATCCGTTTTTGTTTCATAAAGCATATAGTCACAACTTTTAGGTGTGACAGTGTTATTGTTGCACCAACATGCTCTCCAACACCCAGCCCTGAGTTTAGCAATAACAGTTAGATAGAAGCAGCCAAGTAAAATCTTCTCAATTTAAAAGCAGAGACGAAGCAGAAATTCACCCATTTTTTGGACAGCCACCCCCAGAGGTACCAATTCACAAGGAGGGCACTGTAACCACGAGAAATTTAACATGCCTCAATAGCGAACACGACTGATCTTTGTTTGAGTCAGGATCCTTACCAATCAGGCCATAACGGTCATTAGTGTGACAGTATTCCATTCTAAAGCAGATCTTATCTAGTCAACCTTCATTCACCTTTAACAGCTCAACGATATGATGACACAATCTTATGGCCAGATGTATTACCCTTCATGGTTCATCATTCGGAGAGCATTTTCCAACAAGATAATGCCTGGCCCCATACTGCTCATATATCTCTGGACTGTCTTTATGCAGTTAATACAGGGTGATCTTTTTTAAAGTGACAGTGCTTGGAGTGCCCTGTAGCGTGATCTAACAGTCGAAATGATACCAAACTTGGAATTTAAACTGATCAAAACATGGGAAAAAGGATTCCGTAAAAAAAAAAATTTAGTTCCAAAAGTCACCACTAGGGTAGTTTGTGGCGATGCTTTAGCTTACAATAATGAGAATTAGCATAAAACACGGATTTCAAAGAAAAATGCAAATGTTATGCAATGACAGTGCCAGCAATAGGGGCTATAAAAGGAAACATAGTAGACAACTCCGACAAATAATCTCAGCTGAAGTAAATGAGCTCCAGTAACCATGCCTCTCACGTTACCGGAAGGTGCGTTTATGATGGTGGAGTATCAAATTTGTCTATTCTAAAGGAAAACATAACAAAGACAGCGCGGAATACTCCTCGTGATATGTTACGTACGGCTGTGGAGAACGTTGTGCACAGAATGCACGGTGTTATTTCTGAGAAAGGTGCTCACATTGAATGTGGTCTAATTCCTCACCGGAGAAGTTAACATAGTAAATAAACATTAATAATTTAACTGTGCGATTGTATGTGTTAGTGTTTTCCTTTTATCACATTTTATACACTGTAAAGCGCCACTAAATGCTTTAGCGGTGATTTTTGGAACTAAAATTTTTTCAAGGAATTGTTTTTCCCGTGCCTTATGCTATTTCTAGTTATTGTAAAGTACAGCAGCGCCTCAAAATGCCCTGGTGACGATTTTAGAACTAAATTTTTTTTCACAAAAACCTTTTTACCATGTTTTGATTAGTCTAAATACGAAGTTTGGCACCATTTCGGCTATTGGATCACGCTTCAAGACACTCCAAACAATGTCACTTTAAAAAAGATCACCCTGTACTCTTCCTTGACCAGCAAGGTCATCATATATTATACCAATGGATCATGTATGGACATGGTAGGATGCCAGATTCGGGCATTCCAAATCTGGAGTAACAATTGGTGAATGTATCGCAAGATGATATTAGGAGCCTGTATCATTTTTACCGAAGCGTATACAAGCTTGTATCGCTGCCAGGTGTGGTCCCACCAACCACTGATTTCAGCATTCAAGCTGTAATAGTGAGCAGTGAATGGAATTTATGTGGGGCCTTGAATTTTTTTTATATCATTTCGTTATCTGTGTGTGAGCTGTACACATATTTAATTTTTTATCATTTCGTTATCTGTGTGTGAGCTGTACACATATTTAATTTTTTATCATTTCGTTATCTGTGTGTGAGCTGTACACATATTTAATTTTATTAAATGCAACCGCTTACTTCTTAGAGCTCCGATTTATTGCAAAACTGTGCATTCGCGGAACTGAGATTGCTTTCAACATTGAATTGAATGCGACATTTAAAATTATGTGACAGGAATTTTTAAGTTTGATTTCGAATAATTCCACCCAAAACAGAAACAAGAATGCTAACTAAATGCTCTTCCAGATTGAATTTTTGTAGTGAAGCTTCAACGGAGATTTCTAAATCTCTAATAGAATTTTAAAAGGACTTTTTAATTAAAATTTTATTAGTTTCTTAATTAACATATCAGCTTCAAATCGGAAAGATTGAGGTATTTGGTAAAACAACAAGTTATTTTAAATAAAACAAACTTTTTAAATAAATTAACTCGAAACGAAAAATTTTTAGTTGAACTTAAAATAATTAATAATTTAGTTTATATTATAGTTGTAATTATTATTTTAATTTATACAATACTGGAAAAATTATGTTTTATTCGAAAAACTTTTTATATATTTTTGGAAGTGATGAATAAAAATAACTTGCCAAATTTATGATTTTATATTTTTTAAATAATATTTTGGTACTTGTTTCATGTTCTTAAATTTTTCCATTTTTGAACAAGATTTTGGGAATTTCTTACACATCTTTAATCTGCCGAATGAAACTATCAAAATTTTCATTTAAGTCATAATTACTGGCATCCATTTATAAGCGATTTAAGATAAATTTAATTAACTTTTTCTTCTTACGCCCACAACAATTCTTACTTCCAAACCGAATAATTTATGATTAAGGCACAATTTGAACTATTGCAATTACATATTATGATTGCACCAAGTCTATTTTTATTGGATGATAAAATATCAAAATACATAATTTTACAACACAACATTTTAAAAACTGATATTTTCATATGATATAGATACATTTCATTTTTTCTACATTTTTAAATGTTTATTGGTTTGTTATAAAGGGGGTTTTTTTGATTTATTTATACATTCTTTATTACGAAGTACAACCAATTTTTTTTTTCTTTTTGAGGGATTTTTGAGTTTAAAATTTAACAGAACATTTCTAATTTTTGCTTGAGACTTAAAAATAAAAATATAAACAATTAAATAGTTTTTTTCATATCGTTGTTAATCGTAATCACATTTACTCTTTTGATTTGAATTAACGTAATTTTCATTTATGTCTATGGACTTATATAAAATACACACTTAATAAATTTTTGTCACACAATAATAAAAAATATTAATTTATTTAAAATATTATAATATAACGCATTTTACTCGTGCAACTTCATTATCGAAACAAGAAAATAATAAAATAGTAGCTTTATAACCAAAATCCCATAACTTAATTATGCTTCGAGTGTGATAATAACATTTCCTTAACATAACAAAAGAATTTTTCTAATAAAATTAGATTCGTTTCCTAAAAGGCACGGATACGGTTGAAGCGAATTCTAATCACGTTGAGGAGGAATACTTAAAGAGAGAGAAAGTAAAATGGAGCAGAATTATTGAAAACACATGAAGCTTTAATGAAATTATTTTCTTTCGCCTTATTTGTTAATGAGTGATATAATAAGCATACCCCAGAAATATATTCCTCTTTCAAATCAGTACCAAATAATTTGCTCAAACTTTATTAAAGAATTAATAATCGATTTAAAAGGATTTATAATTTTAAATACATTTTATTTGGACATATTAAATGAAAATAAAATCAAGGATGGTTAACATACTGATTTTATTTTTTTTTTCAATTTTTACTCATTTGTTTTCAATTGTTTTTCAATTGATTAATGAAAATTAGAACCCAGTAATGATATGTTTTCCTCACTTTCTTTTTTAAAAAAAAATGGCAATAATTCTTTGGAGCTTTTTAAAAGAAAATGAAAGTATTAGGTCTACCGGAAAGTTCTGTCCGCTCCGGGTACAATCAGTTTCAACAAGTATGCGCATATTCCTGTGACACATATTTGGCTCTCTCTTTTGATCGCTAACAATGTATACACATTTTCGTCGCAGATGAACTAAAACGAAGTTCATTTACGAATTCCAACAAGGAAGAAATGCTACAGAAGCGTATAGAAATTTATTGAAAGTGTTTGGTGAAGGTACAGTTTCTGATAGAACATGCAGAAGATGGTTCAAAAAATTTCATGTAGGTGATTTCGACCTTTCTGATAAGCCACGCTCTGGGCGACCATCTTTGATCGACGACGATACTGTCAAGATCATGTTAGAGCAAGATCCTTTTTTGACAACATCGGAGATTGCGGAAAGGCTTGATTCAGCTCAACAAACCATTTCCGACCATATTCGGAAACTAGGGTTTGTGTGGAAGTATTCGAGATGGGTGCCACACAAGTTAAGTGAGAAGAATTTGAATGATCGAATCATCATATGCACATCTCTGCTTGCACGCAACAAAATCGAACCCTTCTTGGACCGGATCATAACTGAGGATGAAAAGTGGATTACCTATGAAAACATCATTAGAAAAAGGGCATATTGTGAACCCGGAAAACCTGCCCCCCCCCTACCTCTAAACCGAAGTTGGGCATGAACAAGAGAATGTTGTGTATATGGTGGGACATTCGAGGACCAATACATTTTGAGCTGTTGAAACCAAACGAAAGGCTAAATTCGGAGAGGTACTGTTAGCAATTGAATAAATTAAAAACAGCACTCTAAGAAAAGAAACCGGTGATGTTCAATAGGAAGAGGACATCATACTGCTTCATGACAATGCCAGGCCACATGCTGCTTTGGGGACTCGTCAGAAAGTCGCAGAGCTAGGCTGGGAAATTCTGTCCCATCCACCATACTCTCCGGACCTAACACCATCTGATTATCACTTGTTTCTGTCCTTACAAAACTTCTTGCAGGGCAAACAATTCAAAAACGAAGAAGATATCAGACAAGCACTGGTTCAATTTTTGGCCTCAAAAGATAAGATATTTTTTTAAAAATGGGATATACAAATTGCCATCACGCTGGCAAGAAGTCATAAATAATGATGGCAATTATATTATTCATTAAAGTTTATCCAAAGTATGAAAAAATGTATTCCTTTGTTTCATTCTAAAACGGACAGAACTTTCCGGTAGACTTAATATTTTAATAAAAATGATTATTTAAAAGGAATAAAATTTTTTAATTTATATTTAGGTTTATAGAACGCGGCATTTTGATGAATTTTAAATATTTTAGAAAAATTATAGAAAGCAACAACAGCTTTTTATATCATCTCTTATGCAAATTTCAATCCATTGAACGAAATAAATATATAATAAAGATTATTTTTCTTCAAAAATTTTGAAATTCTCTATGTTGGTATTGTTGTTGAATATCTCCTGTATTTAGCAACGCTAAATCACGTCTACGAAATTTGTCACTCTTAAGAAAACCTAACTCTAAAATTTCGTTTGTGAAGAGATCAATTCGGGAAAGCTACAGACAGTCTAGAATACGGTCAGGAGTGGTCTAATGGTCAGCACACTTCAAACAGACTAGAAAAACTTTTTTTTCCATAAGAATAGGACTTAGATCTCAAGTGTCCACTAATTAGCCTGGTGATGGTATTTTGATTCTGCTTACAACTCTCCAGTCCTGCATACATATCACGCCTCCAGAATTCTCTATGTGGCATAATTATCTCTATTCTCTATGTGGCATATCTAGCTCTGTTCTGTATGTGGCATACCTATCTCTATTCTCTTCCCATGTGGCCTAGTGGCTATGTGACATACATATCTCTATTCTGTATGTGGCATACCTATCCCTATTCTCTATTTGGCGTACCTATCTCTATTCCCTATGTGGCATACCTATCTCTATTCTCTATGTGGCATACCTATCTCTGTTCTGTATGTGGCATACCTATCTCTATTCTCTATATGGCATACCTATCTCTACGTGATGTAGCTGTATCCATTGATAAGCTTTTATTAGACGGGCCATCGTAAATGTTTAGTAAGTTAGTTTTACGTATGCAAAAATTAAAATAATAAATATAAATACGAGATTGTCAGTGTCGTTATCTCGAATGAAATAAGCCCGATAAGCAACGGTAGAAAGAAAGCAATGCAGAAAAGGAATTGCAGTCGAATTTATCAGTATTTTTGTAAAAAATACGTGGAATGAATGCACAACATGGAATGATTCTACTAAAATACTTAACTAATAAAAACTTTCATTAAATGTATTTTCATATTTTCATAAATATATTTTCCTATAATTATTTTTTTCATATTTTTTATTTCTAGTGTTTATAATTACATTGCTTTCTAAGTTATTTTTATTTAAATATATGTATTCGTTCATTTCTCAAATTGACGCTTTCTTGTTGAGATAGTATACAAGGAACGTCTGTAACCCTATTCTTAACAATAAATATATAAGTCAAATTTGTTATTAAATTTTCATGTTATTTCAGAATTCTCTTAAGATTAATTACTTTATGAATCAACGTTTCTCGTGGCCTGTTTGAAATTCGACCCAACTAGCTAAATAAGAAATTTGTTTTAGGAATAGATCTGATGATAAAATATTGAAGCTCCAAAGCAGTGAACTCCTATGTATCTATATTTAAAATTTTATCCACACATATGTGCATTTTATACTGATTAATTTAGATAACTATAAATAATTACAAATAAAATTTTATAATTTATCTATAACAGTAAAATGTTTTTTGATTCATATTTATTGAATTAAAATGGTTTTTGCTTTATTTATTATTAAAAATCTGAATCACGTACTAAAAGGAATTCAGTACACCAAATTGTCAAATAAATAAACTCCAAATTTTTTTTTCAGCTAGCTAATCCTTTTATGAAAGTACAAGGTAACTAAAATTGTCAACCAATTATCAAAACAAACACTTACGTTTGCAAAGAACATTTTTTTGTCTTCATCTTTCTAATTAATGCAACATTTTATGATGGTAAAAGCTAATTTAGCAGTTTATCAATATACAGCTGGCAAAAATAAATTGTCTCATATTCCAAGATCTGCCATGATAACGTTAGTTTTATTCTTCAGATTAAATTCTCTGAAATATATTTTGCAGAACTGGAGCAAACCTTACATCCATAGTATATGGATGTAATCTTTTTCAAATGTATGTCACATTATGGATCATATTTGTCATATTATGGATATAATATTTTTGAAGAATATAGTCGTTCTATGTACATAAAAATAGACTTTATATACAATGGATGAAAGATTTGTCATATGTATGTCACATTATGGATCATATTTGTCATATTATGGATGTATAAATGTTAGATTTTTGAAGAATATAGTCAAATTATACACATAGAAATGTACTTAATGATATACTTTTCCACAGATTGATTCGTTTTTTCATATCGTTATAAATTATGACATCTTCATCTTTTGGATTTATCTAATAGTTTAATTTATATCTGGAACTGGAAACTTTAAGTTTGACCACTCATATTTTAAAAAGTTGTAAATTATGAAATCATAAGCACATCAACACCAGGGACAAATATCTGATTTGGTACAAAATAAGGGTTGTAATTAATATTTTTTAACCCAAAAAATTACGATGCAAATTTAGTTTTGTTAAAATATAATCTTTGAGCAGTAGGAAGTTTATTAATTTAAAATCATCATTAAGCATAAAATGATCTTCATCTTAATGTTTTAAATAAAAAATGAGGTGTTAATAAATATACCCAAAAAAATTATTTTTAAAAAATTAAAAAAAATATTCAGTACTTAAATAATTATACTTTAAATACTTGCTTCAAAAAATATATATATTGAATCAAATTATCAGAAAAATATTCTATAATCTCTTTATCAGTAAAATAGGTTAGTAATAATAAGGAATATTTCACATAATCATGTCACATATGATATTAAATTAATGACTATCTCTCACTTAGCTTAAAAAATATCAAAATATAAACAGTCAACAACAATCAGCTTCTACAAAAAGTAGCTTACGCATAGAAAATTAGGCATCGTGTATCCCTACCGAATATGCTTCTATAAATGCAATAACATTTAATGTTTCAACAGGGCATCAAATATAAATTTTAAGAAATATTTTTTTTACTTATCAAAATTATTATGTTGGGGGTTTCCCATTGGCTGACCTCCTAATCGGGACATGCTTCCCACCCCAGTACCTCTCAGTCAAGAAAACAGAGATGGACACTGTAGGCTTTGTTGACCCACATGGGCTGTCGCACTACAGAGTAGTAGAATAGAGTAGGCTTTGTTGCATAAGGAAAAATATCCATTAACCATTAGTAAATGTATCTATTTAAATGACTGCAAAATTTAGAATTTTCATCAAAAGTGAATTGCTGTTTGTCTTGAATCAAAAATGATTTCTCAACAATTACACGCAAAGAATCCTGCATTCTATGCCATAAAGATCATTTTGCCTTCGAAATAAAAGAAACTTTTTATAATCGCTTTATTAACAATATAAATTAGCTTCAACGTATATTCTCATAATTATGTGTGGTTCATATAATATTTAAATGTTGGAAAATTTTCACATGAGAAAAAATGTAACAACTTAATTTAAATTATCCTCATTGATAATTAATAAGAAGTATCAAAAATAAAAATTAGTATACAAATACCAAATCATGGCATTATATGACCACTGAAAATTTTCATGTAAAATGAATAATATTTAATAAATTTCGCTTCCATTATAAATAATCAAATCTGAATTTCCAAAAATAAACAAATGAAATAGGTGCTCTAAAATGAATTTAATTAAATTATGTTTATGATTAAATGAATAAAAAATAATGGGCTCCATCACTTATAATCCCGATTCTGATACATTATTCATGACAAAATTATCTCTTCGAACCATTATGTAAATCCATTGTAACATCCGCCGATAATTTAATTGCTCTAAGCCTATCATTTCACCTTAAATACAACAATACAAAAATATTTTATTCATAAAACACAAGATTTTATGTTCACAAAATAGAGATATAATTTACATATAAATAAAACTATTTTCCCAAAAGGCGTTCAGAGCGTTATTCTTAGTTTTAAATCAGAAAAGCCAATAATTTGCTGTCAGTACTTTTTTTTTAAAGAGGTGCCTATTTCATATTCTTTATTAACACTTAAAACAAAGCTGTGGTACTTAAAGAAGCTGATTGTGAATTAGATTGTTGAAATAAAATTTTGACTATGTACTACAAAATTTTGTATCTTCTGCATTTCTGTGGGATATTCGAAGTATGTAGCTATAAGCGATCGATCATAAAATACTCATTGATATGGATCCTCAATGTGATAATTAACCTGATTCAGATTGCGGTTTGTATTTCTTACATTTACATTGCACCTAATAATCCTGGAAGCAGAGGTACCACGGCTCATCTTTTCACATCTCTCCTTCATAGGTGGATTCTTTGCCTTCAATTCAATAAGCTGAAAAAAATTGTTCGAATAACTACTCGTTTGCCATATTATATCGATATCAGTGAAAATAAATGGCTTTTGCTGTGTATATCATCAAGCTTTTTAATGTACGCAACATTCCTGCTTCTATCTGTTTTAGAACAATACGAAGGGACAATAGATTATGTGATGTTTGGATATGAAATTACTTTACCAGCTGTAAAAATACTAATCATATTTTTTATTGAAGCATCATTCGTTATAACGTTGTTTTTGCCTCACACTTTATTTGCCATCTTCTATTCTGCTGTGTGCAATCAGATTAAAGTTTCAATAAACAGTGTAAAGAAAGCAATGGCATTACCCACCTATTGTAATGCAGAAGAAAGTTTATCTGCTTACGCAATTATTAAGAAAACTGTAATTCGCGTGGATTCTGAATTGTCATTATTAATGCTGACTTCGACTTTATACAGTGCTTTTTTGTTTTACTTTGTGTTACTCATTTTGAAGCATCCTGATAAATTACATTTGCTCATTATAAGCATTCTTTTCATAACTTCCACTTTGTCATTTTTTGCAATGGCCATCACTGCCTCTCACGTGTACGAAGCTTTTGTTTCTCTAACTGGTGCTGCTCAATTCATGAACAACATGAAAAGTCCGGGTATGACTGAATTGGAGCAAATACTTCTGTCTACAGTTAATAAACCTGTTTCTTTGTCAGCTTGGAAGATCTTTCCCATAACTAGACGTTTCATCGTAGGGACTGTTGGTACTGTATTCACTTATGCTTTACTGATTGACAGCGTTGTTCCAAATGCCATACATCAGTCAAATAAAGTCATGCAGTGGAATATACAACGTAATGATGGTAACAACTTCACTTTGACCTCAATTTAAAAGAAAAAAAAGTGGAGAAACTATTCCTACGAATTACTTATAATTTCATTTGAATACGAATGAAGCACGAAAAATTATCTGACGAATGAAAACTTTGAAAAATCGGCTAATAGATGTAGCTGCATTCGCAATAAAATATGCTAATTTAGGAATTTAGAAATCATAATTTTATTGAATTAGACTAATTCTAAATGGCACAGCTGCCGTATAACCCACGCGCCAAATTCTGAGGTTGGCGATTTTCTTATGTATCTGGTAACCTTGTTTTTGTTACGTCATACATATGGAGACCTATAAGGAATTATGCTGAAAATTCTATTTTGGTAACCCTAGTATTTACGTCATCGCGCACGTCACGATACGTCATCTTGGCAACATTTCATCGCCAAAAAAATTCAGAATTTGGAATCGTGGATTATACGGCACCTGTGCCTTCTATATAAATTGTTAATTAAAAACCTCTATCTTGCTTACAGCAAATTTTATTTAAGAAAATAAAAATGGAGAACTTTATAGATTCAACTATTCTGAGCATGACGATGGTATTATGACTGCTATTACAGTACTGAGGTCTACTTGTGAAGAAAATTCTCAGTCCCACTTCTTGAGAAACTGAGATTTTTAGTAAACTGCATTAAGTTCCAGATATTAGAATCTTGCCACGGTATCTGATGTCGTTGTTAGAAACTTAATAGATAAATGCAGAAAGATTCAGTTTATGGGATAAGGAAGGAAATCAATTGTTTTGACGTCAATAACGAATGTAGCTATTATAATAAAGAATCGAGTTGGCAAAAGAACTCTGAAAACGTGCAGCGTTTTGATGATACTCGAACTTTAGACAAGCCTTTTTGCTTGATTCATAAAATTTAAAAAGAATAATAATATTTAGCCAAAACAATATATGTTGTGCAATTGAGACACTCTGCTTTGTTAACCCGAAAAGCTTTATCACTGAAGTAACTTTCTTGAATAAGAGCAAACAATACATATATATAAAGAACATCTTGAAGACGATGGAGGCCATAACTTAGTGGTTAGAGCATCAACCTTCCGTCCAGAAGAGTGGGGTTTGATTCCCAATTCCGCCAAAGACCCTCCGAGTATTGGCGATATATATGCTCGTTGAGTTTGTGGAATCGAAAGTTCTGTGGTTGGTCGTTGAGCAGTAACCATGGGTAAAATGGTCTGGAGAAAAATTTTCCCCTACTCCAGATCAATGTCAAAATTGAAAGAGTGGACTCTCTGGTGGTGCTACCAATCGGTGGAGTTAAGTGCAAAGTCGTACTTTCATTTTCGTGGTGTTCTGATTAAACGAAAGACGCACGCTAGACTTATATTCGCATAGCCAAAGACATAGCGAGCTTGGATTGTCCAAGTGTCATAAATAACAACACATTTTGTAGATATACATAATGTATCTCCCTCTCGAATATGATGTTAACACACAAAATTATGGAATATTAACACGTGAAATAATCATTTTCCAAATGTAACTGTTGTCTCATCATTTTCCACACAAAAGTCATTGTTTTAAGTTGGCTTATTTCAAAGCCAACTGATACTTCCTTTTCAAGATATTTTTTTCTGTGTGTATATCGAAACATCAATGAAGATTGTTATGAATCTTATTTGCATATAAACTCATGTCAACACTATAACACTGTATTTATATATAGATAACAAAAATTCATACAAGATGACTCTCATTCTTCTATATTCCAATATTAAAAAGAATCTTTTGTGTGAATTTCCATTTTAAAAATGATGGTACTATCCCAACATTTACACTATTTATCAAAGCCATTGTGGCTTGGGTGTTCCGTTCTTATTATTAGAAGGTAATGATTTGAAATCTCGATTTAACAGGAGACACATCGTGTTCACTAAACACGTTGAGGTATGTTAACTAAGTCGACGACGCAATAAGTAAAATGTTACCTTTAGAGATGGCAGATCAAATAATGGAGACCTTCCGCTCGTTGCCTGCTTCAAAATTTATGTGACTCCAAATCAGCAACTTCTACTTTACTAGCAGAAGCGAAACTCTGAACTCGTTGCAGAGAAGTATGCCGGTACATACATACGCACACAATTTATCAGCAACTTAGTCTCAACACGACTACCTGAAGTGATTGATTATTTTGTCCCTCAACAGACATAGCTTCTGAGCTAATTAGTCCTCCTGATTTGAAGTTTTCACATAAGATCTAATAAGGCTAATAGATACACAATTTTAAGTGGATTTTAAATCACTGCAAGCATTTAAGTTCCAAATGAGTTTTGAGGCTACGAATAAAACATAAGCCAGAGCGCTCGTTTACAAACGGATTATCAGCTTTGCCCATCTGTCCTCATGAACAGCGATTCTTGCTGTGCCGATCTGTCCTCATGAACAGCGATTCTTGTGTGTGGAGTTAACTGACACATCTTTATGTGCAATTTGTTTGTAAAGCATGGTTTATGAACCATTCAATTTAGTTGAGAAAATTATAAAATCTGATTGCTTACTTCAACTGGAATTGCAATTTAATCTAAACAAACTAATAAAAATATCTCTGATAGCACAAACAAAATATTACATTAAGCAGTTTATAAGTTTTGTTAGAACCGCCATTTTGCAAAAACAGGAAAAGAACGAATTGATATGGTATAAGAAATTCAAGAGAACTTGGGCGTGGATTTCTGCCCTCCAGGACGAAATCTAAACTTGCCATCCTTTTTTCTAACTAAATACGAAAAATCTGCATCACTCTTTGCCACTATTTACATTGGATTTTAAAAAAATGTTTATTAATTGGAACATTGCATATTTTTCAATAGCAGATTCTTTAAATACACCGCTCAAAGTTAATATTCATTTCTAGTTCAATTGTCAAAATATCTAGACTTGTTCACTGCAACATGAGCATTGTATGTTAAATATTTTTAATCTAACAATCGTTTCTCCCAATACACATTTACTTGACATTTTAAACAAAGATTATTTAATGGTAAAAAAATTTTAAATTGAAAAGTAACTCAAGCAAAAATATGTGAATGCCTGTCTCAAATTTCACAATATACCGCATTCTTATCTTCCTCAACACCTTTATTTCAAAGATAGTGAGTCGATTTTCCTTCGATAATGTCAAGCTGGCGGAACCATAAGTGAGTATAGGTCTTGAAACAGTTTTATAAAGGATTAGTTTTACTGGTTTTGAAAGAAGACAAATTCTTAATTCATTAGTTAGCAGCAACTGTATGGTGCTTCATCTCAATATGCAGTTGAAAGATAATCATTACAATTTAATTGATAAAACAGAATTGAGAATAATCAATATTACATTAAAAACATGTTTATATCTGGAAGAAAAGGACTAACAAATAATCTCATATAAGATATATTGATTTTAATAATATCTGAAACAAATTTAATATTTAATTTATAACGGCTTCTACTACTTCGGATTTTATGTTTGACCTCCTTCTAACTCGACAACAATTCTTTAAACTTATGATTTCGTTGAGACATCGAACTCATTGAAACAAAGCGTTTAAATTAGGATCATTTTTATTCCGCTTTGCCTTGTATTAAGTTAAAAGCCAAAGCTCACTTGTTTATCAATCTCCATAAAAGGCAATTTAACAAGTTGTGCAATAATTAAAATCTGTTGAAATTTTGGAAGCGTTTGTTATTCACTTCTCAAATCAGTTTTTAATACTGTTATTGGGTCAGAGTGTAGTCCTCTGTTGTGACATATTAGGAAATACAGGCAAGCCACAGAATGCTACCATGATCGATCAAAAATATCACCGAAAACTACTAGTTACAGCTTGATTGGCAGTTTCCAGGTCATTGTATTGCATCATAGAGGCAATATTGGTTCAATACTTGCTAGCACAAAAAAAAAAACATTTATAGGACTACAGTACAATTTCTAGCTTGAATATTATGTTAATTGCATTTCAAAAAAATTTTTAATAAATGGATATGAAAAAATTATATCACACATGAAGCTAACATTAGACCTGCATTTCCTTATGAATCCAAAGTATTCTGAATATAAACATTATTTAACTCGTCGTTTTTGAATGAAAACATTTTACAACTGCAAAATAGTTTACAAAAAAAAAACTATACAAAATTGTGAATTATATAAGATATGAAAGGAGACAGAAACCAAAATTCATTAAAATAAGCCATTTGAGGGTTTAGGGGTGACATCTGACAAGTGTAAGCATCTTTTTCAAACATTTAAGATCCTCAAGCACTAACCAACCAGACCTAGGAATAGGTATTAAGATTGTCATTTTGTAGAGGCAGCTTTTAAAATTTTTGAAAGATATCAACAGAAGAACAATAAGTAAAGAGAAAAATGAGAAGATTCTCATATGTTGGAACACCTAGATATGCCAAGCCCCTTTATGGAAGAAAAGTAATTTTATTTGTAAATTGGACATAAAAAATGTGATAGATTAGTATAATTGTAACTAAAATTTAAAGGAAAAATTATACAGAATGCAGAAAAGTTTAACTGCTCCAAATTTTGACTTTGTTATATGCTATGTATTATAAAAGTATTCCTAAAGTAAAGATGTGTCTATGATTAATTTCAAGATTATGCTACTTTCTTAAAAAAGAAAAAAAAAGCAGTTTTTTTATAAATAACCAAAAACTACAATAAATAATCAGGATTTTTCCCACAAGATTAAATAATAAAATTCTGATGTTTTTTCTGTTAAACAGGAAAAAGAACTTAGCTTGGCTTGTTTGTCGATAAATGGTTATTTCATGCACACAAGGGCTAATTAGGAGAGGATTTACAATTTAAAGTGGATTCCTAACCATTACAAAGATCCAAGTTTAAGATGAGATTTGAACCCATGAACTGTTGAACCAAAGGCAGGAGCTCTAACCATTTGGCTATCAGGTCAGTGAAAAAACTCAAACAGAATGATTTTTAGTTTTAATTAAAGGTGCCCATAAGAGTTACATTAATATTTATCTCATTGATATTTTTAATTGAAACAATAACGTCTACATCTTTCTCTAATTATATTACGCCAAACACTTTTTCATAAATATTACTGAAATGTAATTTTTTTCCACCTAACTAGGTGAAAAATATTATCAATAAAAATATCTTTGCCTCTCTATTTACTTCATTTTTATCAACAATTTTTTTTATAAATTTGTATAGCAGAAATGGTTTATGAAGCCAAAAAATTGTAGAAACATGATTTTAATAACATCAAGAATAGATCAAATCTTTCTTTTATTGTAATATTCGATCAGTAAGAATTTAGGAATAAGTTCACATAAAAACATCAATGTTGACACATCTTTCCATAAAAATCTGAATATACAAATATTTAAATTTTAAATAACATGGACTATTCAAATTAAAATATAGAAAAATATTTCTATACATTGATATTATCAAAATAGGTAAAAATTCAGAAATAACCTATATTTTCACACATGAAGAACATTAATACATTAACTTTTATAAAAATTTTCCAAAGACTTGTTAATTATTTAATAAATAAAGTATGCATATAATTTGTATTTTTTATTCAAATCCCAAAATAATAATAATATTAATTTGTTGAAATGTACATATCTGATAATATATCAATTTGCAAATTTTTATGACAATATATGAAAACCTAAAAATCAATCTTGCATTAATATTAATTTAAATAATGTTTCTTTTTTTAAGCAAATATTATATACACAACTTAATTTTGTGATGAAAAACATGTTCCTTTAAATAAAAATGTATGATTTGAAGAAAGTAAAATTTTATAAAGTAACTTTCAAATTAATAAAAAACACCAATAATTCTCAATTATGATGAAAATACATTAATTAGAAATAGTAATCAGAACTGAAATGGTGAAGTTAATTGTATTTAGATACATCAGAGCATTGCTTTGAGCAATTCTTGATGATAGTGTAATATTCCAAAGATATAATTTATTAATATCATATCTTATAACAATCATAAACTGTTCAACTTTCATAATTATCAAAAAAAAAATAATAATAACAATAATTATGATAATGGAAAAAAAACCTGGAAATATATAGAGCAATGATGTTTATGAAACTTCATATAAATGGAGTTCACATAGTTACAAATAAATTACATCAAATCCTACCATAAAAGACATACTACGATTATTAATTTTTAAACAATTCATCCATTTAAAATTTGGTGTAATTTTAGAACAAAGAAACATTTATGTTAAAAAAACAAGGACTGAAGTAATTTTTATTGACAAATTATATGAAGTTTAAGAGGTAAATGTTAAACATAAACAGGACATGTAAAAACAAAGTACAAATAAAGAATAAATAAGTTTTATAGAAAATTTTATTTTCAGACCAACTAATATTCCTCTAATTATGTTATATGTTAAGAAGCATACTCAGTGATACAGTCCAAACATAAAATGATGAAATAAAGTAATGTAGTTTATGAATCAAATAGTACAACTTTAGACACTATAATTATGGAAAACCATCATCTTCTTCATCAGTCATTTCCTTGGCGTATTCTATATCTTGTTTTTCTCTTTCTCTTCGTTCCTAAAAGAATTGAATAACTTTTCAACATTTGTTTAACTTCAAATTTTTTAAACAGTTACACTTACGAAGGTTCATGTTTGCTTATTAAAAAAATATGTATTATTTAAATTATTGCACATATAAATGCCTTATGTTTCCAAACATGCATTTGAGATCACTTCTGAAAACTAAGCAAAAGAAAATTTTAATTTCCAGAAGATAATCTAAATTGGAAAAGCTATCAATGATGACAGATAGTTGAAAACATACAAACAAGCTATGCAACAGTTAATCAGGTATTATGTCAAGAAATATTTGAAAAAATGATAAGTGTTTAAAACTTCGGGGAAATGTTTTTTTTAAAAAAATCTTTGGCTTCCAGAAGCTGATTGATTTGATTTGTTTATCGTCAAGAGTCATTTTTTGCACACAAGGGCTATACAGGTGGGACCCATAAACAGGTAAACCGAAGACAAGACATTCAGAAGGCAAATGATATTCTTAGTACTGTCAGGATACCAAATCCTCAGTAAAAAAATCAATTACAGATATTGCTCATTTCCTCAGTAGTGATTATGCTGAGATTTCATGATTATGAAGCAATTTTAAACTAACTAAAGAAGAGCTCAAAGATCTATATAATCACCAAATTGTTTTGATTTTTGAGGAAGGTGTTATTGAAGCCAAGAGAAATTGAGAAGCGATCCTTCATACATGTAATATGTGTCTCCAGTAGGAATTGATAATGACAAATGTGTCCAGAACACAATAGAATACATGTCAGTATTAAGAACCTCCGTTCCTCAATTCATAGAAGCTAAAAGGACAAAATAAAATGGGAGCACCAATATGGATTACATCTGATTGGGGCAAAAATTTGTTAAATGATAAGCTGAGATTTCCTTATATCATCTTCATAAGAATCTGGAGATAAAAGCACATGTGATCTATCTTAGAATATAAGCAGGACAGTGCTCTGAATCAACATATTATGAACCATTTTTTTTGCTTAAACCCAAAAGATCAAAATCTATGTCAGATTTAAGACAAATTTATAAATATCACGCAAAAATATTTTCTAAAAATAAATTACTAATAAACATAATCGAAAAGGTAAAAAGTTTCTGATAAAAAGAATCTTTCATCATGCCTGCCAACAATTAAAATTAAAAAATAAAATTGTTTCACTTATATGAACCATTTATAGTAAAGCTTTTTGCTTAACAATGAAATAGCTCAATCACACTTTGATGTTAAAAAACTGTTTAACAATTTATATTACGAAATATTTTTAACAAACTGTAACTTCAATAATTTAAATTACCCTGACCCGATTGATTATCCTTCTAAAATATATAAGGACAATTAGACATTTTAAAAAGCACACAGTTACATTAAATTCTATATTAAATTTTAGCAATTTATAAATCAATTATTCAACATTCATCATAACTAGAATCAAACTAAATTACAAGTAGATAAAAATGGATCTTAAAGAAACTGAATACTTTTAATTCAACAATGTAAAGGTTTGCTTCTGAAAAAAAATACATATATACAATACTTTTTGTTCCTTCCTTAGAGCATATTATATATTTTATGATTTTAACAGATCAGAGTCAAGAAAATGGAGGAAGCTGTAAAGTTTTCAGATTAACTTGACAATTATAAACTTTCCACTACTCAGTTACGAGCACATTTATAATTCATCCAAAAAAACATACATACTACAAAATAAATCATACAAGTTAATAGTTGTTTTTTAATATTACAGCAGCCATAAGTAAATAAATGAGCAGTATATCTTAGTTCTTAAGATCAAAAACTGAAATTAAGAAAAGATATAGGCAACTTTTTTAAATGGTATGTAAAATTTTTGACACACCATACAATTTATAAAATTAAATAAATCCCTACTACATCATGCAAAGAATGAAGCTGCAGCTCCATTTACAGTTTTCCCTAATATGATTTGAATAAGCATGCAAAGATTCTGAAAACTGAATTCAAATAACTGCATTTCATCCTGTTTCTGATGCAACATTTTAAATATTATGATAAAGAAAATACTTATTTGTAAATATAGAATAAAGGACAGAATTTTCCAGGTATATAATACTCAAAAATGGCTAATGATTAAGGGTTATTCAACAAATAATCATTGATCAACATAATTAATTCATTATACTGATTTTTCTGCATACACTCAATGATTATTAGATTGCTACAAATAGATTTCTCATGTGTTGTTAAAAAAATACTTTAAATAAAAATAGCTTTAAATTAACTTTTTAATGGGGGAAAGGAAAAAATGCAGTGATTAGTTTTTTTTTTTTACATCAAGCAGCAGGGTTAAAGAAAAAGATTTTCTTTTTAAATCCCTTAAAAAAACATATTTAATGTTTTTTCTTTATTTAAAGCAATATTATTCATTTTTATAATAAATTATCTTAATTATATAACACCCCACCACACACACATTCATAAATGTATTCTAAAAACTTATCAAAATATGGATTTTGTTTTTTTTATTAATAACTGCCAATTTATTGCAATACTTAGTTTAATTAATAAAAGCTTGCTTAAAAAAATCAGTTCAACAATAACTTCTTATATTTTTAAAAATCTTCAGTAAATTTCATTAAATGTAACATTGGGATTTAATTGTGTAAAACATTTACTTAAATATACTTCAGATTAGAAAATCAAAATTTTTAAAACATTGAGACACCAAAACATTGAAAACATCAAAATTTTGATACCAATGAGACAAAAGTAAGGTCCTAATATACTGTGAAAGAAGAAAGTATTGAAATAAACTTCTTTGTATTGAAAAACAAAGTATTCTCTTGTAGTTTTCATGCTTTAAATAATTATTACTATAGAAAATTATTTATACATATTTTGAGACAAAATTTTCCAAATTCTTCCATTCGATTAAATAAATATTACATTCTAAGAAACACATGAACTAAGTGGAGAAGTAGATAAGAATAAAGGAAAATCATAGAAAAAATATTAAAAGAATGGAATCTGTTAAAACTGGGAGAAAGAACATTCAGATAAAAACTTATGGAGGAAACTAATTTCTGTAGCATAAAAAGACAGGTAGTCTATTAATTTGAAAGGTGGTTAGTCAACTTTCTACACTAATCCAATATATTGATGAGGAATTTAAGGATTACAATCGCAAAAGATTGTTTATCCTTAATATAATTTAAAAGGCAATATCAACAATAAATTGCTTACCAGTCAAGTATGGAAAGTTGATAACCACTTGCACACTTAGCTACACCTTAAAAAAGATTTGTTAAATGTTATTCTCTCTAAAGGAAATAAACTTCATACATATTACATAAATAGGAATGAAACTTCAGATGTTGGTAGAAATATTTTGTATGCAAAAGAATGTCCAATAACAAGCAATAATTTATGCACAAAGATTGTTGACACAAAATATCAACAATATTTTCATTTCAGAAAAATACAAAATAAAAAGATGAATATCAATGGTGATAGGCTCAAAAGTGATAATCAGTCAATACTCAGAACAAACATTTTTCAAGAAACCCTTCACTTGCACTATATCTAAAATTCTTTTTCGAGAATAAGTTTAAAAGCGCCCTTTAAACAACACTTTAAAAATGCACATATGCTTATACATAAATATTACACCTAACATACTATCAAAAACACATTTCAAATAGAAACACGAAATGTTAACTTATAAAATAATAAAAGATGAAAATTAGCAATTCTATGCTGAAGTATTTAAGTATTTCAATTAAAGAATAAATTTGAAATGTCTTTTTTTTTATTGATCTTTAGGTCCTTATATGTTTAATAAATGGTAAACCTTTCAAGTTTAAACATATAAATAAAAATCCTTAAAGTGTCTGAATCAATGTCCAGAAATACCAAAAAAGGATGAATGATGAAAAAACATTCTACCAAGAAAATCACCTGAATATTAAGTATACAGACAGAAACATTAGAAAGAAAAGTTCCGAATTAAATATTATGAAGCACATTTCAATACAAAACTTTTAATAAAACTTCCTCAAACTACATGAAACAGTAAATAAACTCAAGCTAAACAAAATATGTATGCTAAAAATTTGGAATTCTTATTTTGAAGTGATTTGTAGTTTTTATGTGTGGATAATATAAAGAAGAGTAAGAAAATTAAGGGATCTTTTAAATCAAAGTGAAAAGCAAAAACATTTTACAGCATAAAACTAGGTATATGTAGATAATATGGTAATTAAAAATACAAGTTATGATTTTATTTATTTTCAATATTTTATAACACTAGATAAAAAAAAAAGTTCAGGTAAGAAAATCGGGAATCCCATCATATAAGAATAAAGATGAAAAAAATTATATGGAGCAACTTTGAAATAATCAAAAATTTCATTATTATAATTTTCATTTTCTTAATGCTCATAAAGAAAATTAGTGAACAAATTTTGTCCACAAGGTGAATAGTATGCACACTGGAAATAAATATTTACAATTTTAAGGGATACACATGAAATATGCTTTTAACATGAAATTATATTTATGTTTTTAAATTTCATAATATTTCTTCATAATCAATTTAGAAACTAAAACTATTTTAAAATTGATAACAAAATTTATGTTAGATTCAATTTTATACTGAAACATTTTAGATTTATTTACAAATATTCATCTATATAATTAACTCATTTAATTATATTAAAGTAAAGTAGGGAAAGGATATTGTAAAATATCTCATTTTCAAAATACTATAGTACTAACAAAAAAAGAAAATCAAAAAATTTAATCAAATATATTTCATAAATTACAACGTACCTCTGCTGTTTCAAGATCCTTGTGAAATGACTTAGGAGGAAATCGCATTGTCTGAAAAAGAAAATTTGCATAAAATACTCATAAAATTCTAGTGAATTTCCTAAACCATAATGTTAGGTATATGAAAAATTCAATATTGTTGTTAGAACATAATTTATCAATAGGATTTTATAGAACTGTAACACTGAGTAGATGTGATAGTCATTAATTGAGAATATTCTTTTTAACATCAATAAATGTTAAATACTTTCACAGAAATTCATTAATTATATGTCAACACAGACCTAGTAATAAGAATATGTAAGCATCAGGAAGAAGAAAAGCATGATAAATATGCACTGCTACATTTCATATGTAAAATTTTGAAAGATTCTATAAAAAATCATAGTGAAAAATTTCTAAATATTACATTTTAGCACACAAATTAGTATTCCTCTCATATTCTACATAGTACGCAGAATAATTAATATTTTGTTTTTTTTATGTTAGCCATATTAAGTACTTCTAATTTACTCAATAAATTGATAAACTTTGATAACTGATTTAATTATGGTGAAATGTTATTATAAATTTCACATGAAAATATATTACCTTGACAGATTTATTATGGATGTCAAGACAGAAACTTATTCTTTTATGGAAAGCAGCTAATGGTTCTCCAGTACTATAAACATCAACTGTTTGTTTTGATTGCATATAACCTTGAGCATGATTTATGTTGGCTTCAATAACACCATCTCGGATGGCCTGTAAACAGTAAAGTATATCAGCAAGTTTTAATGATGGATGTATTTCACATTCATTGGAATTTTCTTTGAATATATAGCAATTTAAATACATAATTTAAAACTGAGCATTATGTCATACAGAACATGTACTTTCACTGAAAATATTAAGATTTTTCAAAACACAGAGAACTTGATATTTTTTCAAGCAGCTTATATATAATATCCATCAAACCTTCATTGTAAAATATATGGAAAATATTTCCTCCACTTAATTCATACATACAACAAGGGTATACATACATTAAAATTTTTAACATTGGCAAGTGCCAAATTTGACAATATGCATCCAGCAGGTTTATGATAGAATTGGTTAAATCTTTATATACTTATACAATTCTTTCAAATATACATAAACTGCTATCTTGTCAGGTTTAGATCAATAAAAGCATAGAATAAAGGATAACCTTATTTATTAACAAACACAGAAAGTTCTTGAAACAAAATATAAATTTAAAAAAATTCAATGGGTGAATGAATAAAAAAATGATTTGACAAATTGTTGTACAACATATAAAGCAAAGTTTAATTTACAATAGTATTTTGCACATTTTAAGAATGTGTACAGAAAAATTCCTTAAACATAAAATTTTTATTATATTTTCATAATTTTTTTTTCTTTTCTCATCTGGAAAGTCTTTTAAGAAAAGTCAGTAGTATGCAGATTATATTAAATAAAAAATATGAATACACTAAAAATGGAATAAATTGGTCAAATAGCATAATAAAGGTAATTTGACTAGACTAAAAAGTTCAAGAAGTGCTTAGTTAATGTTTAATACCACAGCTTTAAATTTATCATTTATGTCAATAATTCATTCATTTAATTACTTAATAAAACTCAGAGTTTAACAACTCTACAGGAAACAGTAGGAAAAAAAAGAATATATGGAATATAATATCAAGAGTAATTAAAAATTACATATAAAATCAATTATATTAAATAAACACTGAATATTTTTTAAGAAACATCTTTTACATAAGTTAAATAATTTTAAAAAATATAAAAATACAGTGAAATACTGCAATTTCCAAAAGATAGTATTATTAACGCAAAAGTAAAATATTAGATAAAATTTAAAAAAAATTAAGATTGCGCTAAATCAGCACAATTGTTGCACCAATATAAATTACGTATTTGCAAATACTCATTAAAAGAAAATGATGTATCTAATGCTCTTACTACATTTTAAGAATCACTGATGTAATGAGTTATTAAATCAAAAATTTACTTTTGAAATAAAGTTCTTTAGAAACTTTTAATACTTAAATTACTCTTGCTAGTTAAAATAGTTACAATAAATTGTGTTACTGAAAGCTATCAGATTGTAATTCTACAATATTATTTTATCGAATGAATTGATTACCAAATTTACTGAACAGTCACACACATCTTGTTGCACAATATTTTTATCCAGATATATAAGTGCAGTATTTTAAAATTCTGATATATAATAAAAATTTTCATTGATTTCTTAGCTATTCTTCAAAACATAAACAATTTATTTTTTAAATGCACATAAATGTGTACAATGGTAGAAAAATTACACTAAACATTTAAACACATTAACACTCAATCATTTTTTCCAAAAAATTTTGTTATTTATGATTTAAGATAACAAAAATAATTTGTTTTAAAATCCAAACAAACTTTGTCTTACTTTCAAATATAACTTATGATAATAGTAAAATATGATGCATGTCATAAGACTTAAGAACAAAATATTCAAAATCAAAATATCTATTTTTAAGAAATTAACACTTTACTCTTGAAATCGGAAGATAAAAATAAAAAAAATTTTCTTACTTTAGCAACAATAAATTCTGCATCTTCAGAGCTGCCTAAAGATAACTTCTGCGCAATCTCTGCTAAAGAAATGCGGGAATAAGAAAGGCTAATCATTCGAATACCAGTTTTTATCACATTATGCCTTAATCGCAAAATAAGAGTGTATGTGTGATCTGCTTGGAACTGGGGGCCTAAGCTCTCAAGGACTTCATTGAACATACTCAAATTTCCAGCTTTGACAGCTAAAAAAGTAAAAAATAAACATTTTTATTCTACTTAATATACAAAAATTCTGTAAATTCAAGTTTAGGAAAGAGAATGATTTGTATATTCTGACTTTATTTCAAATCTGACAAAAGTAAATAACTGTATATAAGGCATTTTTCAACGACTTTTTTTAAGAAAAATATTTTTCTTTAAGAGATATCTCTATTAAATAATTTGAAATGAGGAATAGCTTGTTTACTTTCAATAGTAAATATTTAAAATTGCACTTAATTACAGATAACATTTAAAATTTGAAGCTTTCTAGTCAAAGAAGAGACAAGTATTGAAAATTTATTTTCTTATTAGTTTCTTCAAAATTTAAAAACCTTATAAAAATATAAATATCACATTCTTAAGATATAATTCAAATAAAAATATATATTCTAAAGTTACAATAATTTCAGTATTTAAACCCTTGCACATTAACACTAGCAAAGAAACTGTTTGACCACTGCACTTAATTTCAGTATGGGGAAAGTGAGTGAGTGTCTTTTTTTTGGCGCAAAGTCCAAAAAGGACATACTGAACCGAGCAGTATGGGGAAAGAACCTTCTCAGATCCAGTGAAAATTGGCACTTGAAGAAATGGAAGTCTAATACTTTTATTTGTAGTTAAAAAAACTCCATGGCATGACAGTCCATGTGGGCCAAGGCCTACAGTGCCCATAACTGTTTTCATGACCAAGGGCTATTTGTAGTTATGAATAAGCATTAAATTTTGTGCAGAATATCAGCTTAAAAATTTTTATCAGTACATTTCACAGATACACATTACATTTTAAAATGCAAACTTTTATCAATATTTCCCAACAATTAAAAGTATTTTTTATTTATAAAAAGAAAGAAAAATGTTTGATCTAATATATTTTTCACATTATTTGATATTGACCAACTCAAAAATACTATATTGTAAATAATGCAACAAAGGAACTAATACTAACAAAATTTATACTATTTAAAATATAATTATTAGATTTCTTACCCTGAGTAAGCTTATAATAAGGTGCCAATGATTTCCTCAGCTGAGGTTGCCTAAACAAAGATCTGTCAGGTATATCTCCCAATAAAAGTTCTACAGTTATAGCCAATTTGTACACCTATATAAGAAAAAGACATGCTATAATTACATTAATTTCTGAGACATGATTTTTCATATTCAGAGAAATAATAAGCACAGTAATGCATGACATTGTTCTAAGGGACAATCTGTGTAAATCAGGATATTCACCTTTTTTATTATCATTACAGGTTTTAAAAAATCTTATAACAAAACTATTTTAGAGTTAAAATATTATATTTTTTAAATGATCCATTTAAAAAATATTTAGCATACATATAAGATTTAATAACAGTCAGATTTGAGCCTCAGGCAGAGAAAAGTTGACTCAGCCTTTCATCCTTTCAGAGTGTCAACAAAACTGAAATTAAATTTTTTAACATTATTATTATTCCAATGCCAGGCAAAATATGAAGAACTAAAGGTTACAAAAAAGTAAACTACAGAAAATAAGGCGAAGTCATTTGCCTAAGAAGTGATCTTGCCTCCCAATATCTAGTTTCCTCTGTTGAGCAGCAAAGAGCCCCACAAAGGAGCAGATGGTCCCTGTCCATTCAAAAGCGAGGCTAGGCAGTCATGTCCTGCTGTTGGACAAAATGTGGCAACTGCATTTCAACTAGGTTAATCAGGAATAAGAGAAGGACCTAAATTACTCCAGTATTTTTAAAGCTATACAAGTCTTATACAAATCTCGTGAGGCATTAGAAGCAAATAGATGCTTTAGAAACAGTTTAATCTTCCAATACATGCATACATAGCGCTGCAGACGAGCCCTGGATCTTTAGGTTAACAGGTTTGGGACACACAACCATCACCAAGTGCCTCGTAATTTTGAACCAGAGTCAAGTGATGATGTCACACATTAACTAGCACCCTCCTCTCCACACTAGCAAAAGGACTTTGGATGAATCTTCCAACAACAAGAGGTGTGAGCTATGTTGCAGAAAGGCCGCACCTTTTTTGCAAGGAGGGTGTCTAGTTGCTCATTGCTCCATAAGCCACAGTAGCCAGGACACCCACTAGAGAACAATTTGCATCCCTCTCAAAGCACGAGTTCTCAGGAATTCTTGACATAGTTAAATTTCAAGCATTCATGGGTGTTCAACTGTTGAGATTGATTGGCGTGAGAGTCAAAGAATAAGTGCTATTGAAAACTTGCAATGAATAGCTGATAGTTCTTTCAAAGCTATGCATATCACTATAATTTCACCATCAAAAAAGGTACCAATATAAGCCAGCTGGGGCATAAAAGGAAAAAAGTTCAGAGAAAACACCAGCCTCAACATTAAAGTGGCAATCAAATTGCGGACCCATCAGTAAAAATGTGCAGCCATTAAGACTAATATCTGGTTACATTGGTCTCCAAGGCAAATGTTTTTAAAACATTTGGTGCAATATCTTTTGTTCTCTGTATAGCTTCCACTAAATCAAGCCTTATATTAACACTTGTTAACTTCAAGGGATTTCTATGTGTCATAAGGGCAGATTTATCACTTGGAATTTCAAGATCATTCTTCGTTTGCATGATTTTTTGGATAAAATCATATTGGGTTCTCAGTTTTCTTAATTCTATTACATAATCCCTCCAGTAAAGAGTAGTTACTTATAGAGAATCATAGCCTTCACTTCTATGGTGACATGGAAGGGCATATTTCCTGTTAGTAATAGCATTGCATCAATAGGAGTGGGCTCTACAACTTCTGTGATCTAACATAAGGCCTGATTTTGCAATACTTTTTTATGTACCACTTGGAGAGCTGTGATCAGAGCTTGACAATAATAAGTCATTAAAGGTGAAAGATTCACAAAAAGCAAAACAGAAATGAGACATTATGAACAAGTTTTTAACATCTTTAAATACATAAAAGCTTTATTACATTTAATCGCTGGAAAGAAAAACTCCTTCAATTATTAAAAATAAAATGTAACGTGAACATTAATGTACAGTACAAAATTTTCTCATGCATTACTTGTAATTACTATATAAAAAAAAAAGCAATGGAGTCATTGAATAAAAATGTAATATTACTTTCAAAAATAAAGATAAGGAGACTTACAGTTTGCCTAAATCCAACAGCAGAAGATTCTGGAGCTTTTCTAATTGCTTGCAACAAGTTTTTATGTGCTTCTGAGTAATCTAGTTGAATAGCTTTAATTCGACCTGCAAGTTAACAGTAAAAAATATGAATTAAAAATTTTATAACTCAAGCCAAAATATAGATAGTAAATATGAAAAATAATATTTCAAAATCTATAAAATAAATATTAATATATTACAATGCCAGTATTTATCTCATATTGAATTTATAACATTCAGAGTTATAAATAATGCATATCGATACAGAGTTAGTTCACAGAATATTTTTCTAACTAGTACTATAACTCAATATAAGAAACGTAAATATTTATTTAAGAACATAAAACATAAATATAACATCTAAAAATTAGGAATTTTCATTACGAAATCTGAGCTAGTGTTCAGTTAGTGATATATTCTTTATGCAATCAAATATATTTATTATATCACTATAATTTAGAATATTAAATTATTATTAGTCATTTTTTCTTGTCACTTTATATATAAAGGCAATAAATACAATACTAAAAATAACATATATTACAGGAAATCTAACAAGAGCAAAAACAGCAGCATTGTATACTTTCATTGTTTATCATGTTTTATCTAATATATATATATATAACTACTTTCATACTTCATGTTTTAATAATTTAAATCATATATCAATACTTAATACATGGCAAAGAATTTTAAGTAAACAACGATATATACTTCTTGATATCAAAAACAGCAATACTCAGCAAGTCCATACAAAGTTTTAAAAAGTCTAATGACTATTTTATATATAAGAAAGAAATGAAATGCTCAATTTTTGGCAATGTGAATTTAAAACTAAATTTATAATGTAAAATTTAAAAATGAAGCCAAATTTAGAAGGAAAAAGATGACACATAACAAAAGATTAATTCTTGATACAGAATAAAAATTACATCTTGTTACTCCAGTAACAAGGGCAATTACTTTGAAGTTTCAACATATTAACATAAGCCTTTGCATCATTTAGCAGAGATGGTTGGATTTGTTTATTGCTCAACAGTCACTACTTTGAAGACAAGCACTAATTAGAGGATGTATAGTTTAAATTGGATTTTGATCATTGCAAGCCATCAAGTCCCAGACAGAATTAACAAACTGTTAAACCTTAAGCCACAGCATAAACCACTCAATTGTCAGCTCAGCTTAACAGGTACAGATTTAATATAGTTAATATGATATTGGTTTGGTTTGTTTGTTTGTTTGTTGCTCAATGGTCATTTTTTGCACACGAGGGCTAATTAGACCGGGACCTATGGTTTAAAGTGGATTCCGAGCCACTACATACATTCATGCCCAAGGTGGGATTCCAACCCACAAACTGTTGAATCGAAGGCAAGAGCGCTAACCATTTGGCTGCCAGCTCGGCAATCTGATATTGGAGTTAGTTAAAAAGACAATTATTTTTGTATTCTTAATCACATTGTAAATAGCTTAAAATGAATTTGTTACAGGATAGAAATCTTTTTATAGATACTGTCATACACAACATCTATAATAGTAATTGCTTAGTTAGAAATAAAATTTATTTTTTATAAGAAAATGCTTTAAACTAGTCTATGAATGAATTCAAATCAATATACCTCTTAAGAATACATCTCAAATAAATAAAAAAAACTTGTAAGTTTAAGAATTTATTTGAAAATTAGAAAAAATTAGATAAAGCATGAGATGGAAATTAGAAATAAAGCATTAGAAAATACTTAAGGGAAAAATTAACAAAAAGTATATGATGATAAAATGAATATTTTTTTATAAAAAAATAACATTAAATATTTATGGTATTTTTTAACAATATTTATCAACTTAGAAGTTCTTTGTAAGACATTTTGCAGTAAACTTCTCAGAAAAAACATAAAACAAATGTAATACATAATGTACAAGGTGAAGCACAACAAACTGTTTTTTAATATTTCATGCTTTGGCTGCACTGCTGGTCAATGTGAGATAAGAGCAGGCATGGCTTAGCGATTGACAAGAGGTTTGTATTCATCTGCTGTTCAGTTCTCATAATGCAATGCACATTTGAGAAGTGCTTATTTTGAAAAGAACTGAAATGTATTTCTCAAATTCCTACTTCGTGCTTTTCATTTAAAACTTGCAGTTCTCCCATATGGACGTGTTCCTGGATAGTAATCCATTGTAAATTATGTAAATGCATTCAGAACAACAGGAATGTGTCACCTGTATGAAGAAAACCTAAGAAAATTGTTAAAACACTACAAAATATTAAGAAAAATTGGCACAGCAGTACTGCAATCTCCGAAAATATAAGGTTGGAAACAAGCACTTGCTTTTGACTTCTCAAGACATTCTTTCAACCAGATTCCACATATTCAACTATATAAAATGTGTGAGCTCCAGCAATTGTCTCAGTACAAGATTATGTAACACAAAGAACATCTTGTGAAGAAATGCTTGCAACCTTATCCCTGTGATGCAAAGGTGTTCTTTTTTGATGAAGCACATTTTTTCCCCTCAGTGGATGTTTAAACAGAAGATGTGATACTGTAGTAAAACAAACACCAAGGAAATTCAACAGAGATTCCTGCACTCAGAATAGATTACTGTGTGGTGCACTGTATCACAAGTAGACATTATTGGCCCTTACTTTCTGGGAAAATTATGATGTTGTAATTGTGAATTTGAATTAACTATACTGTTAAGAGTTTTTCCAACCAGCTTGCGAGGCAATGCAATTACAGTACATCTGATTTTAACAAGATGATGCCACTGCATACACTGTGAACATCAATATAAATTTTTTTAAGTGAATATTTTCTGGAAGACTTATTTCTCAGTTGGGCATCTTAATTGACCTACACGCACACACCAAAATTAGCTGTGTGCTATATTTTTCTTTAGGGTTATGTTACCCTAGTACAAACTTAAATTTACATATTCAGTGCTTTTAAGTTTTAGTTTAGTATTATTTTTTATCACCATATTTATTTATCATTTATTTAAAATACTTGTGCGTTATTTTCAACTTTATTTTTTCTGCTATGCCTTACTGGCATACTACTATACCACTAATACAGGAGTAGCTATCTTGGACAAACTTAGACGACTCTCCTTATCTCGTGAGATTCACTTACAGTGGATCCCTTCCCATGTAGACATTGCGGGAAACGAATTGGCTGATGCCCTAGCAAAAAGAGGTACTGACGAGCCTTTGCTTACTCCGGCGTCTCTTACCTATTCTGAACTATACTCTAGACAGAAAGGCCTTGTTCGGTCTGCATTTGCCATTCCCCCGTGCACCATTGGTACCAGGGTAATCGTCCTGGCGGATCTCTATCCCTCCGGTGCAGCAGACTGGAACACACTACAATAACTCGTTTTCGAAGTGGCCACCTAAGATCATTGGCATTTAACAACAAAGAAAAGAAATTTCCAATTTGCGCTAAGTGTTTCAAAGCCAAGCCACTCCAGATCATATCCTTGAGTGCTTGGGACTCGATAAAGAAGATCTTCTGGAGCGACCATTATTGGTCATTGATTTCCTGAGAGTGTACAATATCATAGACTTGGTCTAGCGCTGCTAGACAACAGGGATCAGCAACAACAACACAACTATACCACTTATTACTAACACATTTAAAATTTTACTTTCGATACTTTTGATAAAATAGAAATGCCCAATCTGGCATTTCTATATTCATAATCAAATTATTAACTTACTGTATATGCATGCCAGTTCCTCAAAGGGGCATATCCAAAGTGTTTTAAAAGCACCAGATTCAGAAAATCAAACTCTGGTGTTTGATAGTTTTGGCTAAAAACTGTTATTGTCATTGGTATTATAATTTACTTATTTTTGTCAATAATGATAATGAATTATCTAATTGGAATATCTTTAAATTATCTATTCTGAAATTTTAAACTTAATTTATGTTATATAATTATTTTATGTTTACTATCAATAAATTAAACTTGCTATTTTTATGTAAGCCTAGTTATTGGCATGTTATTAGTTTCTTATTTATTAGAGGTTCTATTAATAGAATGAAATACTTTATAGCTATTTAAACCCATAGCTAGCATTTCTTTAACTGCATTAAAATTTAATATTTGCAGCTCTGCTTATCGTAGTAATTATTTTGGCAATTAGCCTAATGGTGGGTATTGGTAAAATCACATTTCCCCACAGATACTTAAAAAGTGGTACAGACTGACAGGTTACCTGAAGTTGAAGATTTATTCCAGTTATCCCAATACCCTGGATGACTTACAGAACAATATTGAGGCTGAAATTTCAAAAATATCAGAAGACATGCTCTAAAGAATACATGAGAATTTCAGAAAACCACAACAACAGTGTATGGCATTGAGAAGGTAGAAATTTGCCAGATACACTGTTTAAAAACATGAATAATAACGAAAGTTTCTAATTACAATATGAGAAAAAAATATAAGTTTTTAAATGTTAATTATTTTTTGTTTCATTCCCAAATCAACTAATTACTCAGCTACACACTGTACTTCAATTTTAGTATAAATATATCCATATTAATCACTTAATTTAAATTCTTAAAATCCAATGCTTTTATTTATGTCACTTTAAAGTCAATTTTAACACATGTCAAGCTAGATCATACAAGAAGTTCTAGTTAAAAATCTGTTGTTGTTGTTGTTGCTTATCCTCCATGTCTGACGGAGTCAGACTAGATCCACGAGTTTGTTGACTGTAAGGAAGTCGAAGACTAAAAGAGGATTGCTAAAGAGATCCTCCCTAGAGAGACCCATGCAATCCAAAAGATGCTCAGGAGAAGCCTGATGATTTTGGCACTTGGTGCAGGTGACGAAAGTTTTCCTGCCCTCGTTGAAAGTGAGGCACTTAATATGAAAAAACGCGACAGACGATGCAGCATCAAAATCAAAAGAGTTAAAAATCTAACCACAATTAGCATCCATGCACAAGATAGGACTCAAATGGACACATTATTAGTCTGAAGACTAGAACAATGTTATTCAATTGTTTACATAGCAATAAAGACAACCAAATTTAAAATGTATTTTTACATTAATCATTCTTTTCTCAATACAACATAAAAAGGTTTTAAAATATTCTATTAGTTTTTATATATGTGCATTGGTGTGCAAAAATTAAGGACGAAACGGTTTTTCTACTGCAGCGTCGCTCAGCAGTGTTCCAAATCGATAAAAATCCTACCAGAACATCCTACAGATGTAATATGGAAAAAGTAAAAAAAACTGTCCAAAAAAATTCCAAATGATTAAAAAGGAACTTTATTGAAAAATGAGCATGGAGCAGAATCACAGAGATGGCCGAAACATCCATGTGACAGCTCTCTAGCAAGAAACATCCAGCTTTTAGTAGGGAATATGATCTCCCCTGACTGCTGTGCAGGATTGACATCGTCTGTCCATACTGAGTATGAGGTTGTCAATGAGTTGTTGTGGTACTGCTGCCCATTCTTCTTGTAGCGCCAATTGCAGCTTCGGAATCGTTATTGGCTTTTGGTAATGTGGCGCCAAGTATCTCCCTAGCAAGTCCCACACGTGTTTGATTGGATTTAGATCCGGGGACCTTGCCGGCCAATCCATGCGTTCAACATCCTCACTTTCCAACAGCTCTTCAACAGCCTCTGTATGATGGATGGAGCATTTTCGTACATGAAGAGGAACTTGGGACCCATTAGCACCTCTAAAAAGATGCACATAATGAAGGAGAATATCATTAATATAACGGGACCCAGTGACTGAACCTCCTTGGTTGACATGAAGGTCAGTATGGAGTACCAAACATGATGCCTCCCAAAACGAGAACACCACGGATCTCGAAACTGGTCCCTTTCGATGATGTTGGAGGGGTTATTGCGAGTTCCCCACTCTCTCCAGATGTGTATGCGCCCAGAATCGGTAGTCAGACTAAATCTGCTCTCATCCGTAAAGAGTACTTGAGCCCAATGCTGATCCATCAATTTCTAGTTTTCCCGGCACCACATAAAGCGCCTTCTCCGGTGGGCAGACGTTAATAGTACACAACGTACAGGTCGTCGTGGGAATAATCATTGTGCAGCCTCTGGGCGATAGTAAACCGTGATATCAGTCATCTGTTGGAGGTGTCTCGCGATTTCTTCAGTTGTTTGCTATTCCTTCTTGCCTGTAAGACCATATACTGGTCATCAACTGCCGTGGTTGCTCGTGAACGCCACTGCTGAACCTTCGGACAGCTGTTCCTGTAGTTTGAAATACTCTCCAGATTCATGTAACGATTCTGTGAGCGATTTCAAACTCCGCAGCCACACTTGTCACACTTCGACCTTCCTCAATCTTCCCAATGATTTGACCTCACATAAAGTCATCTAGATGTCATCTACGAGGTAGCCTGTTCATTATTTGACCCTGATTAAGCAGCTCTACTTCATTTAAACTGATGTACGTCGTGCAATAGCTTTCACAGAAATACTGAGCGTACACTGCCAGCCTGCTTTATACCCCTCCGACATTCCACCTTTACGTCATGTTGCGTAATTTTTGTATGCCCTTGCGTACCTGACAGCAGTCAATCTTCTGATTGGTCTTTCGGTCCAATTTATCTGTTTGTTCCACTGTTATGCTATAATTTTTCCATTTCGTCCTTAATTTTTGAACACCAGTGTATATGTGTGTGTATGTATGTATGAGTATCTTATATACATACATCTATTACTATTTGACAATAGTATAAACTTTTTCAAGAACAAGATTTTGGTAAGTTTTCCTAAAATAGCATAGTTAAATATGAATATTCTAATATGTGCATTTCCAATGCTAAGATACTTTTTAAAAATTAAAAAATCTTTAAAAATAAATTTTTCATGCATATTTTTCAAAATTACCTTCAAAATTTACAATACGATACAATTGATATGAAAAGTGTTTAAAACATAACCATTGAATCTTGTCTTACCTAAATAGTATAAAAACCTTGCCCATTCATTATCAGAAGCCATTTCAGGAAAAACTGATTTAGAAGCTAATTTAGATGCTTGTTCATATAAATTGTAATGAAGATAATTTCGCAATAAGCAGTTGAGAAGTACAGCTTGTCCTTCGTAATCATTCCGTAGAACAGCACTCCTTAATCGACTATGAAGAAAACTAAAAATAAAAATAATTAAATGTAGCTATTGTGAATTTTATATAAGAACTGAAATATTTTGAAATACAAAAATATAGCAAGGAAAAAATCATGAAAAGCAATAAAAGTTTGATTGCAATTGGTGATTAGTGTTCAATAATGATTTTTTTGTTTTAAAAGTTAAATAGACTCGATATTTTTCCCCTCAATGGTAATTTTTTTTAACATGGGAGTAAAATAGCCGAAGAGCATAAGAGCTAATAAACAACATAAATTCAAGGTGGAATTCAAGCCCATAAACTGTTGAAACATAGGCCAGATGACTACAATTCGACAACCAGCTCAGCATTAATTTAGTTAATCTGATTAGAATGGGATCTTAGGTTTAAAAAAGATTCTGAGCCACAACAAATAAATTTGAAGTGGAAATCAAACCCACTAATTAGAAATCACTAACCAGCCAACTGCCTCTGCTCAACACTTTATATAAGATGAATATATACCATTGATTGGTATAATATAAATAAAATTAAAATATAATTTTGACAAGTAACTGAAGTTTGTTCTTGCTTATTTAGAAAAGTACTTTTAATAATTTACTTGATATACCTATCAGATTTTGTTGAATCAGAAATTTTATTTGAAAAAAATGACTCTCTGCACAACTGAGATTGAATGCCATTAAAAAAAAAGTCATAAAGAAAAAGTATTTTATAGTTTTATACTTAGATATAAAAAATTGTTGTTTATAATTTAGATTATAAGTATAAATTCCATTAACAATATTACTATACTACTAAGAACCTGGGCAAAACCAGAATCCAATACAATTAAAATTCATATATCTTTCAGTTAAATACATTACTTCAGAGTACCCAGGAGAAAAGTTGCACAAGTAAAAATCACACAGGCATGTTTTAATAAAAATAATCTCATTTTCTAAATATAAAACATTTCTGAAATAATGAAAAAAGAAATTCATGGTGAAATCTTGAAATCTAGGACACTAATTACAATAGATTTTGTATATGTATCATTTAACAGGAAATTTTCAACAGTAAAAAGAATTGCAACCAAATTTTAAAATCCTATTTGTTTATACAGATCAAAAAGAATCAAACATTACATTTCTCATTAAGACCACAAGAGTAATAACGTTTACTTAAAATGATGTTTCCACTGTAACATTTTCTAAACTTGATTTCGCATATGCTAATTTAACACTCACATAATTAACATGTGATGTAAAAAATAACAAAATAACTTGATAAAAGCTTAAATGTATCTTCCATTCAATATTAAAACTATTTACCGCATTTTCCTGTATATAATCTGCCGATTATGCGTTAAAAAAGTTCTGAATTTCATTCTGCATGTAATACGCAGCTACAGATAATCTGATAAAAAACATTCATTAGAAAAGCTTATAATTAAGTTTTAAAAGAAATGCCATTTATGTTTGATAAAATAAATAATGGGTGGCGCCACAACTCAGCTGACTTATTTCAATGATAATCAGTGCTGTTCAGTTACATTCATGAACGAATTCAGTTCTTCCATTTGATATTACAGTTGCAATTTTCTAATGTCGTTTCGCATTCTGTTTTCACTCTGAAAACATTCAAATTCATACATCATCATGTGGAAACAAAATCTATAAAGTTAGAGCAAATTTTAAACTACAAGTATAGGGAAGAGAAATAAAAAGAAAATGGTGACAAATGTGTTAATATAAGGTAAAAAACAAAGCATGCACAGTACAAAAAAAATTATCCAATGCACAATGGAAAGTAATCCATTACTTATTAATAAAGCAAATATATTTTATTTTTAAAATATATCTAATTTCATTTTAAAAGTTATTAAAAATTGATAAATTTTACTAGAATCTTCTCCGATCTTGATCGATGCCACACTTTAATCTCAATTTATTGCACTTTGCATTGAGGTGAATCCACACAGATCTTTTCCTCCTAAATCTTTTTTTATGTACAATTTATTATATTTTTAATCATACTGTGTATTTTTTATTTTATTTGGTAGCAAATTATCAGCAGTAATTATTTCCAATAATTCGTCGAAAATATATACTGCTGGAAAATTTACAAATGATTATATGCCATTAAGTAACACCTTTTTCTTTTACTCAAAAAAAAAAAGGCTTACAGATTATATACAGAAAAATACGGTTAGTAATTTATGAAAGAAACATTTTTATATATACCAGATTTATCTTTAATCTATTAATGATTACATAAAAAAATATATAAAACAATTCTACATACATTTTCCAGCCAAAAATCTATACGTAATAATCAAGGATCATAAAATCTATTCAGTTATAAATTTAATCTAGTGGCATTTGATTAAATTTAATGTAAACATTTTCTGCTTCATAAAACCAACATTCAAATTTAACCAAACAATTTGCACTAAAGGCATTAAAAACTCAAATTTATAAAAGATATAGCAAAAAATAAAGTACAATTCACCGTATTAACATTGTATTGTTTTATGTCTTAAAAACTTAAAAGTAGACATGAAACATTTCATTCACATATCAAAATATAAAAGTTTAATCAGACAAAATGCTGGAAATTTCAAAGCAAGGCTAACCAATAAACTTTGTTATTCTAAGTATATGAAATAATTATTGAATATGCACAAGATATATCATTTATTAAAAATATATTACGAATAAATACTTTACAATATATTGAAACTTTAACACATAAAGCTGAAAGTTGAAAATATTTTAAAAGTTTGTTCCAGAATAAAATATCTTAACTATAGTATTGTTTGTTGCTGCAATACAATCACTGTCTGTACAAAATAGCTAATCAATGAAAATCTTCAGTTTACAATTAAGTTAAATTATTAAAGACATTAGAGTCTCAGGTGAAATCAAACCCACAAAAAAAATTTTTTTATCAGAATGATACGGAGTAGTGTGTGTAAACAAAATAAACACACACAGTATATATAATACCAAATAAAACTTCTGCAATTTAAATAGTAATCATGATTATTTTTCTTGATTTTAAAATGAATATTCGCGAAAAAATTTTAGGCCTTTTTTTTTAATTTTCTAAAATAAATTAGTTTAACCTTTAAGGTTTTTTTTTTAAATAAATAGAATAATTTCGCTTGAGAAATTTTATTACACCTTAAAAGTTAACTCATATGAATCCCCTTTATCTACATAGTGGGCAACTGCAACAAATATCTCAAGCACATGCAAGCTTAAATTAGCAAAATAAGTACCTTCATATAATACCTTCTGATTTGTGTAGATGGTTTGTTTATTGCTTTATGATTATAATTTACACACAAGAGTTAATTAGAATCAACCTATTGTTTTTTATGGAATTCAAATCACTCAAGAAGTTAATTCTCAAGCAGTTGAAATAAAAGCTAGAATGCAGACCATTAATGCCAATTAAATGTGATCAGTACAAGAAATTATCATGGTTTTGAATTCTGCTCTATCAAATCTTACATTTTATATGATTAACAAAATATTATTTTAAACTGGAGAACTTTTGGAATTAGGTCCATGAAAATATGTATTTTGCATTTGATTAGATGATTATGTTTTCCAGATGCCATAGTTGTAAAATACTTTTGACTGTCAAATATTTAATACTGTTAATGCATAAATTAATACAGGATGCATAAATTAATACTGTTAATGCATACATTAAAATATGTTATAAGTCTTTTCTTTATTATGTAAATATTTTTTACTCAAACATGCTTAAAATACATTATAAAAAAATATATTCATGCTATTGATTCAATGCTACTTAATACTAAAAAAGAAAATTTTAAGGCTGTTGCCAATGCTCAATTGAATACAAATTGTAAAATAATCTTACTTATAATATCACTTTTGTATAGTGCTCAATAACAAAAACTAAGATGTCTTTTTATAGCTTTTACTTAGCTAAAATTTATTATTTTAAAATTTTATTAATCAATTCCTTTCTATTTTAAACAAGCAAACAAGGGAAATATTTCATTAAAAAAATGAATTTTAAAATATATGTAACAATATTCGTTTAACAATATTTTGTCTTCTCAAAAATAAAGTTTATTTATAAGTTGAGCTAATATCTATCAAGTAAATAATACATCTGAGGTAAAAAATGGTTTCCTAATTTATCACCAAAAGGGTAATTCTTTGAATACAAGAGACCTACAGTTTAAAGTGAACTCATAACTACAAATACTCAAGCACAAGGCAGTATTTGAACATACAAACTGTTGAACTGAAGGCAACAGTGCAAAACATTCAACTACCAGCTCAGCTGATAGAATTTTATTGACTGTACCAAATAGCAGTATAAGGATTGCTTGGATCAAAATGAAATTTTTAAGGATTCTTTGAAATTTTAAAAAATAAATATTTCAATTAAACACTTATTTTTATTTTACATTTGAAAATTATAGAACTGCAAGGAAAATTGCAGTACCTGACAAAGTAAACATAAGATATAATTTATGGAATTATATAAATTAAAAACTCTTTTTAAGTTCTATCTAATAGAAATAAGGAAAATAACTAAATAAATATTGCAAAAATTTTAAAATACAGCAAAATCAGAAGGAATTGCTTCTGAAACTAGAAGACTGGAAGTTCATTCAAAAATCAAATTTTGAAAATAACTGAAATAAGTGTATTATATATTATAAATATTTTGTTTTTCAAAATGTCCAAACTCAAAAATTGAATTACAACTATTTAAAAATAGAAGAAGAAATTTAAAATATGGATGTATAAAACAAAAACACATTTCATAGCAAGAAAAAAAGTTGTTTAGCAATTCCTTTTTAAGACAAAAAATCACATGAAATGTAGACTTTTTTTTGCAAAAGTGAGTAGTTTTTTAATGCCACAAATAAGAGCTTCTCTTATTAAATAGTCATGTAAAATAAATGCATTTGAGTAAAATAGACCTTATTTATAAAAATGGTACAAGACCACCTTCAAATTTAAAATATATATATAAAAATTAAATATAATGTAAGTTAAGCAAATTAACAATAAAATATGCATAAATTAGATGATCTCAGTTTTTATTGATATAACATTTTAAAATTTCATTGAATTACAATGTATTTTTAAAAATTTAACTGAATTTAAGTCAATATGAAAAGTATTTTTAGTACGAGTTTAGAAACATTTTTAATACACATTTTAATAACAATTTCATGGTAATATTTTTAAAGAAAACCACATATAACACTTCTAAATTTATCTCAATTGGTGTATTTCATTAATCTTATCGATCACAATTAAATAAATACCTTGTTAATTACATGCTTCTTTCATTTAAGAAGATTTCTCCAGAGGAATACATTTTATTGATGTACAGTAACTTTTATAGACTAAAAAATTGTTAAAAAAATTTGCTTTTTTACTATCTGAAAATACATAGAACAGCAAAATTTTTGACTTATTTTTTCATACATTTTATTTCCTTTAGTAATAAATTCAATCAAGTGGCATTAAATATTTAATGTTTAAATTGCAAAAATTAAAAAGCAAATAACTTAATCATTATTTATAACTTAATATTTTATTCAAAATAAACTAGCATTTAAATAAATATTGAGGACTTTATTTAAAAAATATCTAAGAATTATAGAACATACATTTATCTTAATACAAACACTAAACAATTATTTTGTCTATTAATAAGAATATTAAAAAAACTAATTTTTATAAAAGTAAAATAATAAAACAATGTTATCAATAAATAAACAATAAAAACCACTGATGCACTGTTAATAAAATTTCTTTATGTCATGGTTTACAGTAAAAAAAGGTTCAAATATAACACACCTATCTAAAGTAATAGCCAATTTTTACTTAGTAAGAAAATAAATTGCTTTAAAATATTTTAAAAATACAATTAAAGAAGATTTGGTTTGGTTGTCACTCAATGGATGTTTTTTGCACATGAGGGTTTATGAGCACATACTAATAGCAGTAGATTCTAACCATTATATTCATACTCAAAGGGAGAATCAAGCCCATAAACAGTTGAACTATGCCAGAAGGCTAACCATTCAGTTGGCAACTCTGAGAAAGGAAAATTAAAACTGTATGCAAGTATCGACAACTAATTAAAAATTACCTTCGAATTTCAGATAAATTTCCAAGTAATTCATAGCTTCTTGATAAATAGAAATAACATTTAGCAGCAATGAGGTCTACAGTTCGCTGAGGTTGAGCAACCACTTTTTTCATCAATAAGTCAGCACAGTTCACAGCCTAAATAAACAAAAAATATATTAAATATCAATGATAACACAAAAAATTAATATAATTGCTTAACATAAAAAAGACCATACAGGATATTTAAAAAATATTACCCACTTGTAACAAATAAAATTAAATCACGGTCAAAAAAATAATAGTTTAAAAAAGTGAAATCCTGAAAGTTTACATATTTGGTATAAAATCATTATATGCCAAGGTTTTAATCATAATTTTTTTTTTACATCAACACAATTTTGTGAAAACATCATATTAATATGCTATGCTTTACATCATTATCATTCCTGGCGCGACAGCCCAGGATGGGCCAAAGCCATCAGAACAAATTTCTTCCAGTTACCTCTGCTTGAAACCAAATTCCTCCAATTTCTAGTCCCAAGGACCCTACAATCTTCCTTGACTGCATCCACCCATCTAAGATAAGATCTTCCTCTTCTTCTTGCGCTGATAGGTTTTGCTAAAAAAATTTCCTTAAGGGTTTTATTGTCTTTCATTCTGACAAGAAGCCCAATTCAACTAAAACGACCTATTTTAATGAAGTACAACGTCTGGCTCTTCATACAATTGGCAAATTTCTGTGTTGTATTTTTTGCGACAGACACCATTTCTTTTGTACCTCCAAAAACACTTCTTAAGAGCCAGCGCTCAAAACAGGCCTAACAGCTTTTCCTCTTTTACTGTCAAAGGCCTGGTTTGATTTACATACATACATATATAAATATAGCTCTAACACATTCACCGACACCATGGAGAATCAGCATGATGCTATCTCTATACCGGTGACTGACAATGATAAGTTATATGCTTTACTTTTAGTGCAGCTAGAGAGATTGAATAAAGAGGTTTCTGATACATGTTAATGAAGCATTTTTATATTTTAGTGTGTGGTTCTAAAATTTTGTATTTCAATTTTTTTATGTGCATTTTTTTAAAATGACAGAATGTACATTTAGCTTTTAAGGATGGAAGAATTTTAGTAACAGCAAATTTGTTATGTATAACTTGTCTAACAAAATACATCTAATAGTAAACACTATAAGAACCAAAAACTAAGAAAAATCTAAATTTTAAAAATAAATAAATAAAATTATTTAACAGACCATATATTTAAATTTGTTAAAAAACTTAAATGAACTGAAAAATATTTAAACTGTGAAATTTATATAACTACTGAAAATATTTAAATACACTTTATTGCTATAAAAAGTAACCATATCATAAGCAAGGGCAGTCCATACTATCAGACCAGCTGTGGGAATGGTGGGTCACTGTAAAACAAAGGCAAGATTGATGCATTTACCACACAAACATGATAGTCATTACTGCTCATATTGAATACAGATTTGTCACTGAAGACAACCTGGCAATCCAATTACTGTTGTGCCTGACACCACTCCAAATGAAGGCTTTGGAGAGTGAGTGTCATTGGCAGCACACATTATGGGTGCCACAATACCATATGTCCTTCAGACAGGTGCCTTGCAATGGTTTAGGCCAGGGGTGCACAACCTTTTCAGAATGAGGGGCCGAAATATGAAAAAAGATCAAGTCGAGGGCCAAAGCAGCACGTAAATGTTAAAACATGTTATAAACGTAAAAACACTTTTTTGTGGCAATACGCATGTGTGAATTACCATTATTAATTTACTTATTTTACTCATGCAAACATTATACAATGAAGGAATAAAACACAAACATAATAGATTTGCTTAAAATACTTTATTTCTAGAAAAAAACTTGAAATTGAATAACAGGAGAAAACTTTTTGGTAATTATACAAAAAACACAATTTAAATTTTGAAAAAAAATAGTAAAATTTAATATGATAGCTGTGACTGAATATTTGAAGTTATTGATATTATGTTGGGCTTAAGATTCGTTGTGGCAATACGTAAGACCGAAGAAAGGATCTCATATGCTATTCTATTTCTTATTTTTGATTTGTTTAAATTCATTAAAGAAAAAGTTTGCTCACAAATGTAAGTACAGCCAAAGAAAGTTGCACATGCAGCTGCATTTTGAACTCCTATACGAACATTCATACTCTCGGGTAGCCATGAAGTTCACAAACTGAAAATCCGCGTTATAAAAAAATGAACTTAATGAACAGATGTAAAATATTTATTCTGATGTAGAATCGTTTTCCTATCAGATTTCTTCTTTTGTTTATTTGAAAGAGTCTCATTTCTTTTTAAATTAGTCTTATTTTATTAACATTCGCGGGCCAACTTTAAAGGCGACGCGGGCCATAGGTTGTGCATCCCTGGTTTAGGCAGACACAAGGGGACTTAATGAAGTTGCTACTTGTGTCTGCATAGCAGCTAATAATGCAGTTGGTCCTACAGCACAAGCTTTATATAACATGATGGCCTTATAGACAAATGGTCAGTCAAGGACATCCTGAACTTGGTCGCTGAGTAAATGGCATCTCTTGTGTTCACTAATTCCAACATCTGCTCACAGTATAATCAGAGAATGGTATATTTGATGAGCTAACTACATAGTTTCCATCATCCCGATAATTTTTCTCTTTTCATATTCAGACAGTTGCTTATATTGTCTTCAACGGCAGCTTAACTGCGTATCTATCACAGCATTCCATTCCAAAAGAGTAAGTACAACACAACAAGCTCAACTTACCTATTTTATAAATACACAGTTTTCTTTTTAATTTTGTTCATTTTTAGAGTTTTGAATATATTCCAAATGAAGACATTTTCAAGTTCTTTCTTATCTTCATAAAATCCCTATTTGAAAAACTTAAGTTCACTTTTTTTTTTGAAAATAAGTTCACTTTTTTTAAAATTTTATTTTTGACCATTGTAATAAAATTGAAAAATTTTTTTGTATCTAAAAATTTTAGTAATTTTTAGACCAATTTAAGCAAATTTTAACAAACAGGAAAATTATCCATTTCAAGCAGATAAAAACCCATTTTCCGAAAGAGAAATTTACGGCAGAAAAATTTGTTTAAAAGAAAAAATTTAAGGAAAAAAGGAGAGGAACAAAACAGACTTAGCATTTAATATATATAATAAAAAGTATTTTATACTGCATATAAAAATAAAAACTTGACATTAAATGGAATTAAATTTTCTGATCTATAATGAACAAAATATTTAAAAATACAATTTTTTTTTGACATTTGAATCTTTAAAAAATTACCATTTGATGCTGTCCTCCATCAATAAGATACAATAACACAAGCAAGTGGATATAAATATCTTGTTCAGGTAATAAAGGTTGCTGATTTGATTTAGCATTCTTTATTCTCACTGGAGCTTTATTGCCATTTGTATCCATATCCATAGGCTAAAAAAGTAATTTTAAAATGAAAGTGATAAAGAAACCAAGTATTCAAACACATAAAAATGTTTCATATAAATATATCAAAGCATGCATATTGAAAAGTATTAAAACAATTATGTTTTAATATACTGAATTAAATTTATTGAATCCTGAAAGAAATGTTAATTTGATTTTTGTTTAATACACATATTTTATAGATTTTCAATAAGAAATAAGTCCTTCAGCTTTAGTTAAAGCAAAATCAATAATAAACAAGAATTAAAAAATTTAGGTTATGTCACCACAATAAATTACAAATAGAAAAAGATAATCATATGGTGTAAGAAATGTTAATTAGAGTTGAGTTGGAGATTTTTAAAATATTTTTAAACTTTAAAATATTTCAGAAATCTAGTTCATGAGAAAACACAATTCATATTTTAAAAAAATTATACATATAGAATGAAATTTCACTGCTTAAATTCTTTTATATATAACAAAAAATATCCATATATATCATTTTATATAAATCAAAACAAATTTTAATCATAAAGTAAGAATTTCAATTATGATTTAATGGTAGTATTTTTACTGTTACCATTAATAGTATCATGATTTCGTGTCATTTAAAATGTATCAATACCATGTCATTTAAAATGTTCAAAACTAAAAGAAATCATAGCTAAAAAATCTATTTACAAAGCTCTAAAACTAGCAAAGAGAAGATAAAACCAAGTGCCCTACATTTAACTTAATCTAGCAATCACAAGAATTGATTTTGATATATGTTTGAAAATTGTAAAATAAAAAATTTACAAAATCTAAAGCTTTTAGTGTATGTATTACATTTACATAATATTAAATATACAAATAAAACATGCTATAAAATAAGCCTATACTTACTTCATCAATAAATGCAAGTAATACATCTCGCTGTTGAGTAGAAAGAACATAAAAGTGTGCAACAACCTTGCGCAATATTTTAGCTGTCAGACGTTTTCGGATGGAGACAAGTGCCCTAACAACACGAAGAATAAACCTAGGTTCCTTAGAATTGACTGATTTTTCAATAAATACCAGATGTTCTTTAATATCTATAACAGAAAAATATTAAAATTACATGTTAACTGAATTTAAATGGGGCTATCATAATACATAAATAATGTAATTTTTTGACAGAAAGAGTATATACACAAAATGTAACTATAATCAATAACAAAATCTGACAATAGAAAAATTTACAAGACATAATAAGTTAACTGAAATTTTTGTTTAATATTTTTTATTATTTTGAAAAATAATTAACAATTATTAACACATGCTTATGCTGTATTTAGGAACAGATACATAAACAGCATATATTAAGATATTCATGAAAAAAATTTCAAGCTAACTTGTAATAAGATTCAAAAATATATATAAAAAGGCAAATATATATTGGTAGTATAAAAGGAAAATAACCCAATTTATTACATTACATAACATTTTTTGCTATGTGGTTAAATATAATAATGAAAATTTATTAAGTTTTTCAAAATTCAACTGCAATTTTTAATTAACGTATTTGTAGCAGAATTTTCAATACTTACTTACTTCAAGAATTTAATTTTAAAGAAATTTAACTTATGATGTTTCAGACAAAAAAAAATAATAATTCATTATCATAAAATTTTAAGTTTAGAAAAAATTATAAAACAAGTCTTTGATGTTATTTGTTAATTTTTTGCTTAACTATTGGAAAAATGAAGACTGATCCATTAAAAATATTAAGACAGTAAATAATGAATACATTATTAAATAGAAACCATGCATTGAATATTCGAAAAAAATTTGACTTCATTAAAATGTTTTTAGGATGTTTCAATATTGGGATAAATTATTAAAAGCAAACCTAAAAAATAGCATGCTTTCAATAAACTGAGAACCAAATTGTCATGTAAATTCTTTTAAGAGTTTTTTCATATTATTTTGTTCTTTCATTCACAGGAGCTCTCAAATACTTAAGCAATGACCTATAAATTAAAATAATTTCTAAAATATTACAAATACCCTCCATGATTGGAAATCAAATCTAGAAACTAAATTACAGGGATTATTCAGCTATTCGGTCAGTAGGTTCCTATAGCTTTAATTTTATAAAACTTACAAAAATAATATAAAGATAAATAATATGATTTTAATCATTAAAAACATTGATGTTGAATTCAGAATTAAAGCTAGGAACTAATACATGGAACACTGACCACTCAAAAGATAGTTCAATAAAGACCTGCATCTTAAAAATACTCTGAAATACTACAAATGTCCAACTTTAAATTGGAATCAAAACCATTAATTATAGAAATAAAAACCAGAGTGATGAACTTTGTACAATTAGAGTAAAAATATATCAATGAGAAAGTTACAGTTGAATAACTTAAATGGACGAACTTATTTGTTAACTTAAAAATAATCTTTGCTTTTACATAAATCTATGTAAATTTTAATTTAATAAAAATACAATTTCTTTATAAAACAATATATCCAGAAAACAAACGGAAATGATTTTTCTAAATAATAATGATATAAAGCACTTAAATCAAAAAATAAGTTCCTCACAATCTTTTTTAAAATATTCAGATATGTGCTCAGAAACAAAATAAAAAACTGAAAGCAATTTCAAAAAATTTGAAATGATTTATATTTCTAAGTAAGCATTTAAATAAAAGTAATAATAGAAAGCTATTTACCAGCTAATGACAATGCCTCAAGATCAACTTTCGGAGTTTTTTCCTTTTCAGTAGTGTTTTCTCCATCTTCAGTAGTCATTTCAACATCAACGTCTTGAATTGCCATTTCTGAAAATAAAGAAATTATCTCATACAAAATATCAACAAAATGTGAATCCATCAAGAGAAAATGCACAAAATTCATAAAAGGCAATTAAACAACTATTCTTTTCTTCTGTTCACTTATGCTAAACTAATAAATTTAAGAGAATCTAACTATGAATCCAACAAGAAAAAATTCATTCACATTTTAAAATAGCCAATTAAACAACCATGCGTTTCTTTTGTTATGGTAAGCAATATTAACAAATTTGAGTGTAAGATATTAACTACATATTTCAATATCTATATATTAACTTATTTTATGAATATGGTTACCATCTGAAAAATTTTCAACTAATTGAATTGTAAAGTATAGTTGGAGAAAAGAAACTAAATAATTCATCGATATAATCTAATTTGTTATTGTAATGGCAAAAATAATAGTTAAAATCATACTGATCAAAGTAAACAGTCTAAAACTTTATGCCCAAAGAAATTAAAACTAAGTTTTCAGCACTAAAGTGTTTATTAAACAAAGGAATTTTCAGATAAATTCTCATAATTTAATGATTCATAAGCGTATCTGTTATTTTTATATATTTCAGTATAAATCCAGATACCTAAATAATGATACAACAGTTTACTTTGAAATTCATCATCACTTCAGACTGTTTTACATAAACAAGGCTTGAAATGAAACATTAATGACACTAATGGATAACACTGATTAATTTTTATAGCCAATTTATTTGAACGAGATGAGATGACATATAAGGAGGTAAAAATATACTCAATACTAAAGATAACTACAGTTTAATAATGATTCGATAATGAGGAGGACATGAGACTGGTTTATTTTTCAATCTTAACAGCAGCAAATGAAGACATAATTATATGCCTGCACCATAATAAAACAAACATTTAATTACTTGTTACACATCAAAGTAAATTTTCTAATATGATAATATATTATTTCCAAAATTATAAATATTTGGATGTAGTTACGGAATGATTAAGCCTATACATTTAAAATTTCAGCACAGATCAGCAGTTAAAAGTGAAAACACTTAGTTTAAAAGCTTCTATATATGTGGTTTATTCTATTTTAAAACATCGATTATATATATTTAACAATAAATAAACACTTGTAAAATTCACTCACCTTATACCTCTGATGACAATGCAATCTTCAAATATCCGCTAAGCCGTCTCTGAACGATAACGATTAATCAGTAAACACTTTCCAAACTTGCAATTACAATTATTAATCAGGATAAAAATGACATTAAATTCGCTAAAACATAATTTTGCTATAAATTATGATTAAATTTCTTTATAGATGAGAGAAAAAAATTACATGAAATACTTGGTTTGGAAATATTATTTTGGAAAATTAGTAGATAGTTAACAAACTTGAGACGTAAATATATTAAGAAAAAAATTAGCATAATGGAATCAATAATCATTATAACCTCATAATAGCCACACTAAGATTAAAATAATCAATATAATTACATGATTTTCATATTATAAGGAACGAATCGTGTAAAGGAATGCAGTCTCTAATGAATTATTATTAATCTGTGATCAAATGTAAAAAAATACCAAATTGAGTTTTGACAGCGTCAATTAACAAAAATTCTGAATTATTAAAAGAAAGTAACAAAAGAAAACAATTTTAAGAAATTCAACGATGTTTTTAAGCTTATGTTTTACAAATCTGCTTTTTATTATTTCAGCAATATTAATTAAATTAAAAAAATTTTTGTTGGCCTAAGCAAAACAATAGTCTTAACATTCAAAAGAGATTGCTTACAAATATTGCAATTATTAATTTAGAATTCTATTAATTAATGAGGGCGCTCCGTGGCTGAGTGGTCTAAAGCATCACTGCTAATCGCTTGAGAGCGTAGGAGTGTGGGTTCGATTCCCACCGTGGCCCTGGGTGTTTTCTTCGTTACTCTTCTGTGGTTGTACATCTGTCATTGTGCTAATTGTCCTATTATCGACGAAGACTTACAAGCGGATCTCAAGAATCAAGCATACAAGTCTGAATATATGTAATGTAATAAATAAAATAGTATTAACAAGGACGTATTGCTTATGTGTAAGGATCATGGTGGCTGGTGAGGAAACTTTGGACAGAAGCAAAGAAGTGAACGGGGACGGTGCCGATTATGGGTGCTGAAATCATTATAGGACGTAAGATTAGTTTTTGATATATTTTTGGTTTTATTTAGATTTTTGTACATGCTGTACAAAAATCTAAATTCAATGATTTTGGCAAAATATTCTCTTACTGTTAGAAGTTTAAGTTAATCTCTTATTTTTTTTTGTTTCGAAAATACCAGGGTGCTTTGACTGTACGTCTAATTATTTTGTTATAGAGAATTTCAAATTTTTTGATCTTACTGTTATGGGTATAACCCCAGAGGGGCCAGGCATAGGACAGAAGTGGTCTGAGGTATGTTTTGTAAATGAGCACTTTATTTTCAATTAACAGTTCTGAGTTGTATTTTAAAAGGGGGTATAATGCAGCAGAAGTTTGTTTGAATTTGCTTGTAATATTTTGGATATGAATATTCCAATTTAGTTTCTTGTCAAATGTGACTCCTTGATATTTGCAGGTATAAGAGTGTTGTTTCATTAATTTTAATTCTTTGACAAGTTGTTGCTCTTTTTCTGGTGAACACGATTGCAATGCTTTTGCTTTCATTAACTAGAATTTTCCATTTCTGGAACCAGAGCTCAAATAGCTGTAAGTGTGTGTTTAGTGCAGTAGAAATAGTAGATGGTTTCCTGCATTGTGCTAGGATAAGTGTATCATCAGCAAATGGATGCAGTGAATGTGATTTGAAGGCAGGCAGCAAATTCGTCAACAAGTCGGATTTACAACGCTGCCTCAATACGATGTGACGGGGATGAAACGTTATCTGACGTCATGGATATTTTAAACCAATGAGAATCGTAATAAAGTTGGGGTACTCAGGATCTCTACTGTAACGAAAGAAACAATCACTTTATGGTTAATATTTATACAGTAAAAGATTTAAATAATAGATTGTTTTTATAATGTAATAAAAATCTATTTAAAACTATATTCAGATGTAATAATTTGTTGTTGCAATCAAATAAACACGCTACTACTCCCTGAGTTGGTGAGAGCTATTTTCAAACTTTCTTCATAAGGAAAGGAAGACTAACAAAAGGAAGCGATATCATTCCACGTTGATTAATTTCTACATACATAAAGTATTGCCATCCTAAATTTGTGAAAAATTATCAGCCTAACTGACTTCATCTGTTTCAAAATTAATATCACTATTTTCAAATCGGGAGCCTGTTCCTTTTACTTTTTTCACACCCATTTATTACATAGTAGAGAAACTGAAGAAAAGTCATAAAATAGAAGAATCCTAGATAAGTGTATTTGCATGCCTGAAGTACAAAATATTTTTAGATCAAATAAATATTGAGAAACATTGTAATTTATACCTTTATGTGTAAATTGCAATATTGTAAATAATAATTAGTGTAATTTTAAAAGTTTTTTCTTTTTCGTTTATCTAATTTTTTTTAACTTTTAGAAAAATTTTTAAGGAAGTTATTTCCAAAAAAAACCTAGACTATATGTTACACTTAGATTGTAGAAAATAATAATGAAAATAAAATCTAAGATAGTATTAATGAAAATATTGTAGTCCACAGGTTAATTTATTTGAATGCATTTGAGTAAATTATTATTCTCTAATTTCACGATATAAAGAAAATTTTTCTACTCCTAAATTTGTATTTTTGCAAAAAGATGTATCATTATTTTTTGAAATTCAAGTTACTTCCTCCTGCAATGTGTTATAATGCAATATAGAATAATGTAAAAAAGCTTGTTTTTAACTTAACAATTTAATATAAGATCCTTTGTTATCAATATATGAGCTGCATAAAATGTAAACAAATCATAAAGGATCACCAAAATTGATCCTATCTTGGTTATTTAGATTAAACCAATATTGGCAACGAAGCCTCAAATATGAGCTGCCATGCTTGGTCCTGTCTTGGCTGCCCAGATCGGTCCAATATAACAAAATGTAAACAATATAAGATTGGGCCAGTCTTAACCACTAGTAATGGACCAAGTTTGGTTACCCAATATTGGGCCAAGGTTACCCAATGTTGAAAGAAGATATTTCGTTACTTGGGTATTAATAAAATTTCACCGTTTTCTGAAACCCTAAAAGGACGCTTTTTAAACACGAGTTGAAGGTTCTGTTACACAGTAATTATTTTTCTATCCACAGTTGTCTATGCTACTGCTGTGAATCATTTGATCACAACATAAATCTGGATAAATTACTTATTAAAACCAATTCCTAAATGTAAAGCATCCTTAAGAAATTTATCGAATTTTACTGTCTAATGTTATACTGTAAAGGAAAATTCAAATTTTAATTATTTCTATCCCAGATAAGTACAATGTCTTTCAAAAGTAACTTTACATTTATGAAATAGAATGGAATTATATAAACTTATTTGTAAAATTTACTGTTTCATTTTAATAATTATGTAATAGCATTTATTAATTGATTTGAACAAAATTACGTTAAAACTAAAAACAATTACTGCACAAAAATCAACTTACACTTAAAAAAGATTATCAATATAATAATCAATAAACAATTAAATATTTCTATTGATCCGTATTTGATGACATATCTTTTCGCACTAAGATATTTGACTATATAATTCAATTTTCTTTCAACGTTAATGTTCCTCCATATTTCAAAAAAGTAAATAAATAAAATAAAGTCAGGTTTTGTTCCAGTTTCTCATTTTTGAATTCTGACTTCCTTTTCTTACCAAATAATCTCAATCAGCTTTAAGCTCGGTAATTGAGGTGCTGCTTTTTTTTAAAAAAATGCCAATAAACAGGCACCAGAGATATACATCATGAATAGTATGTTTAAGATTGTTAGATTAGTGGAAAAAGGATTACATTCGATACCCAAATTTATATCAAATGCTTTTAAATTGTTCTGTAACGATTTAAAAAAAGAACATAACTTCTTGTGTCATCAATAAATATCAAATTTAACTTGTGCTATCACAGACATATTCTCCCATACAAGAGCATCGCCGGCATTGTAAATATTTCAAAACTAAGTTCTTTGCATTAATTTATCCCTTATTGATTAACAACATTCCGTAAACTCAGAAATATTCATCAAACCAATTCATTTCTAATGTCAATTTAAAGCTTATCAACAGAAAAATTTAAAAGTTATTCCTATAAAGAAAATATTTTCAACTTTAAAACTTTATTTTCAAGAAGCAACTAAACAAATAAATATTGATATGCTGTTATGTGAAAAAACAATCACGAGTTTTAAACGGAAAGTTTTTCAATTCAATCTGAAGAATTGCAGAACTCAATTAATGCTCACGAATTCTTCAAAAATATGAATATTTTGGGATAATGAGTGGAGAAAACATAATAATCTATTCTATGAGGCAAACAAGAAAGTTCTTTCCCCTTTTTCGTGTTGCCATTGAAGGAAGTGAGAATAAGTATGCAAATTAGTGTCAGTGAAAAGTAGAAATATTAGTCGTTATGAAAGCAGGTCCACCGTGCACATCCATCAGTTGTAACTCCTACAGTAGCGAAAAGAAATGGACGTGTCGAAGAAGCTCGTTTGGTGTAGTTTGCTTTACAACTTCAAAGTGGGCTTATCAGCTGCTGCATGAAATCGTAGAATATGTCGAGCGTTTGAAGATAGTGCTGTGAATGAAAGAACGGCAATGCATTAGTTTCACAATTCAGGTCGGAAGATGCACCAGCGCAGCATTATGCTTTGTGTCTGATGGATTAGTTGTCAAGTGGCTCACAATGAGTTTCTAACGACGGGCCAAATGGTCCTATGGACTTTCAACACTATTTCTCATTTTTTAGGCATAGAGACTATAATGTGACTACTATACCAGAATTTCTAAAGTTTTTATTCATCATTGATACATCATCCCTAATTTTGCGACTGCATCTCATTTGAATATTTCTTTTATTCTCCCAAATTTACTGCAAAGAAAGAGAATTATTGTAGCCAATAGCTGTTTCTACGGCTTAAGGAAGTTTCTGAAATCGGACTACATCAGACGAAACACCAAGTTGCTGATTTACAAAAGTTTAATCAGATCAGTTCTCACTTATGACACTGAAACATAAACCCTGTCCCAGGCCGACGAAAAGACACTCGCAACTTTCAAAAGGAAGATTCTGCGCTCCATCTTTGGCGGCATCTACGACAGTAGAGCCTGGAGAAGAAGAACCAACTCTGAGTTATACCGGCTGTTCGGAGAACCGGACTTCCTGAAATTCCAAAAAATCCAACGGATGAAATGGGCCGGGCATATTAGGAGGATGAACGACTCCCGCACTACAAAGAAAATCTTTTTGGCAAAGCCTTCGGGTGTCAGAGGAAGAGGAAGACGAAGACTGAGGTGGAGTGACTGCCTCCAGAAGGACTTCGAGTCAATCAACGTCAGAAACTGGAAAGGTGTCGCACTCAGAAGAAGGGACTGGTGTCGCCTCCTTGAGAAGGCCAGGGTCCACACAGGACTGTCGCGCCATTGATGATGATGATGAGCGCAATCTTTGACGAAACACCAAGTTGCTGATTTACAAAAGTTTAATCAGGTCAGTTTTCACTTATGCCACTGAAACCTGGACCCCGTCTCAGGCCGACGAAAAGACACTCGCAACTTTCAAAAGGAAGATTCTGCGCTCCATCTTTGGCGGCATCTACGACAGTAGAGCCTGGAGAAGAAGAACCAACTCTGAGTTATACCGGCTGTTCGGAAAACCGGACATCCTGAAATTCCAAAAAATCCAACGGATGAAATGGGCCGGGCATATTATGAGGATGAACGTCACCCGCACTACAAAGAAAATCTTTTTGGCAAAGCCCTCGGGTGTCAGAGGAAGACCAAGACTGAGGTGGAGTGACTGCCTTCAGAAGGACTTTGAATCAATCAACGTCAGAAACTGCAAAGGTGTCGCACTCAGAAGAAGGGACTGGTGTCGCCTCCTTGAGAAGGCCAGGGTCCACACAGGACTGTCGCGCCACTGATGATGATGATGAAATTTACTGCAAAAATTAAAACTAGACTTAGATTCAGGTAATTTTATAATTTTTTCCAATGGCGGGCACAAGAGTGTTGAAACCTATGCCACAACAAGGCCAGAAACTGCTACTCATTTGTCGTTACCCAGCGGGCACCTGTGAACCAAGTCACGGAGGCGAGTAGCGTTACCCGCGCCATACCACCACAATCCCGTTTATAGGGCGGGCCAAATTCATACTACATCACAGAAGAAAGGACAGAGAAACACAGAGAGAACAGAGAAAAAAAGTAATATCCAGACTCAAGCCGGGATTTGAACTCGGGACCAACATCTCAGGAGTCAGGAACGATAACCACTCAGCCAATCGGTCGGCGGTAATTTTATAATACATATAGTTATTTTACCGTCTAAAAAAACTGATGAATGATACTTGAGATGTGTTTTCTATCAGTATCATGAATTGAGTTTACTTCCCCTCATTATCGATCATGAAATTTGTTTGGTTGTTTTATCATTATCATGTATGAAGTATGTTTTGATCTTTATCATGCACGAGTTGTGTTTCAGTCATTATCATCCACGAGTCCTCTCTACCATTACTATGAATAAGTTGTATTTTCTATTATTATATACTTATTTTTGCTTATCTATTTATTATGTTGTCAAAGATACAAGAATAATATATGTTGCTAAAAATATTTCTAATATTTTCTGAGCGTATATTTGTGTGATCTTTATTTTAATGTTAATAACAAATTTTAATAAGAATGAACAGTAAAAAGGGTTAAAAAATAACTTTATATTGTTAATTAATTTTTGCCAAATAAATTTTGTATAAAGAAAACTTAAATTTTTGACATGCAATGCGTGACAGAAGTTTTCTAACAAAAATATATAGATAAATATAGTTGGAGTATTAATAAAATAATGAAAAAATGAATTGACTAAAGTGAAGTAGTTATATAGAACTTTACTTTAAATTTCAAATTTCATTAAAATACTTGGAAATATTTTCATCTTAATTAATAAGTCAATCGTTCTGTATGTTATAAGTCTAAATTGACCACACAACTTTTTTTTACAGAAAAAAAAAACAATTGTTCAAAAATTAAAATCACTTTATCCGTAGCCACCAACCCTCTCCAGTGGTCAGCTTACCAGTGGAGAGGGTGGGCGGCTACGGATAAAGTGATTTTAATTAATGGGGGACCTTAATTACAATAGGGAGGTCCTGGATTTAAATCCAGGTTCGGGCATAGATATATTTTCTCACTCTACTGTCTTTGTCCTTTCCTTGTATGAAATAGGTGTGAATGGTTGCCTACCCTATAAACGGGTATCTATGGCATGTGTGTACTGAGGAAGTCGGACTCCACACCAAATTACAGTTCAGTTGCAAAAGTGGAGCAGCGCACCCCATATTGCCAGCCCAGCTAGCACAAAAGATAACAGCAACAACAACTTTGTCAGTAGCATTCAATATCTAATTCAAAAAGTTCTTCGATTTCTTTTCGCACAAGACTTGTGACATTTAATCAATTCCTAATTTCGTCGAAATGGTGGAGTGATAAGACTCCGCTTCATAATTGATATGATATATTGCAATATTTTTGATAGCGATTATAATTTAAATCACATTGAAATTCTTGTTTAAAAGGAGTTGTTTGGTAATCATTAAGATTTTGATCACAGATCCAATTAAGCTGTAAGTGAACTTTTATTTCATTTACAAATTTGACAATCAAACATGTTAGTAAAATTATTACAATTTTAAGTATCCTTTTCGAAAAATCAATCTCGTTTTTTTTTTTTTTTTTTTTTTTTTTTAGATTTAGACTTTTATCTAAGCAAATTCTAGCAATGTGGCCATCTCAAATGATTTCCTTACGCTGAACGTTAAACCAGTTCTATTCAGATGAAGGATTTGGTATATACAATATAAAAATTCTTTTTAAATGTATTTTCTATAAATAAAAAATCTCTCTTTCATTTTATCTATATTTATAGAATCATTTTTCTGTTTATCCACCTAAAATTTGTCCGGCGTATATTTGAGAAAGTCTACATGAAATGCAATGAAACTTATAGCAGGCATTCATCTAATTTAAAATAGAAGCTATATTTCATGTCGAAATTTTGATTATGAATTTTGTAATTGCATATAATTTTGCCAATCATTTGAATTCCTTATAAAATGACTTTTTCCATGATGCAATTAATTTAATATGTCATTAGCATTCTTTGCTACAAGAACGTAAGTAGTTTTAAGCAAGCATAATCAATATTCTGCGCCGGAACTTGTTTCGCTTCAAGAAGGGAGATGTGTAGTTCATTTTTTCTTTTTAAAATAGTCATGTATGGGTAACATCTGAGAATAGGTAAGAAAAATATATACAAATGCATTTCCTTTTTTTATGCTATCCGACATAATATCTCTTAGAAAATAACGATATTTATTATTTTATTGGTTTATGAAAAAGTATCGTTTTCTCCCAATCAGCGTTCGTGCTTACGCTTTTTCCAATAACCCGCAAATAGGAATTATATTAGTATCGATTTCAATTTTTAATAAATTTGTAACTAAAGAGAAGTTTACAGTTAGTTCAATTTTTCTTATCTAATCAATAATCGCATTTCATGAAGAGAAACAATAATTTGAACAAAGCCAAGTAAATAATAAATACTATTATTTTCCAAATCAGTCTTTTTTTTTTATTTAATTATATGCACATTTATTACTGCAACTTATGCAACCCACATAAGTTGGGAATCATGGCATACTATTCTTTCATTAATATAACATCACTGATCCAAGCTGTAAATTATAAGGAAACTGAAATTCTATCTCCATATTTGCTTTGTTTCTAAAAAAATATTGTTTTTAAAATTCCTAATGTGGATTTTAACTCAAAAAAAAAATAGAGCACCAAATATTTTGTATTTACTTTTTTCCTATTTATGTCTTTGTTTTAAGTATTGGATTTTGTTCCATGTTTTTCGTAAATGAAAGTTGAAGTTCTTTTTTATTTTATTTTATCATTAACATTAAATTCCTTGACTATTTGCCCATAATGTCCAACCACATGAAGAACTCTTCCATGATATTCAATCAAGTGAATAACTTTTAAAACAATTTCAGAATTAAAAATACATTAGGTATTTCGTAGCTAAAGTTTCTATTAGCAGGTTGATAAATTACCATTTTCTTTTTGATTTTTCTAAAAACTGTTTGATTTCATAAAAAAGTTTTGAAAATATTCCAGGTAATTTTCTCTTGACTCTTTCATAACATTCTTTCTACCATTTTATTACGAAAATAAAAAGAAAATTAAAATCGTTTATAAGCTAAAACATTTATTAATTTTTTAAAAGTAAGATTTTTTCCCACAAATTATTTCACTAATTTCAAAAACCAAATACTTACGTAGTTCTTTACAATTTTGGACATGTTTTTATTAATTTAAGATATGAGTAAGTCAAAACTGTTAGAATGTCAAAATAAAAAATTAACAATAATTTTTAAGATATTGTTTTTAAGTTTGATATTATTTCCCTTTGTGCAAGAATTATGCTTAAAAATGTAAAATGTTGAGTTGAGATATCTGTGAACATTCATATTATTAAAACACTTTTTACATCAGGTCTTCAAATAAATTTAAAAATAAAGTTTTAATTATATTATTTGTTACATAAATCTAGTTTTATTTTAAATTTATTAAGGTATCAGCGTACATTGAAAAGTTGATTTTCGACTGCGTTTGCCATTTTTTATTATTTGTGAATCTAATACTCAAAATTTTCCACCATAACAGTTTTTTAGTTTTATTGTGTGTCAAAAAGAAATAAAGATACAGGATATACGTCTCGTCCTTTGAAAAACGAAACAAGAAATTGCCTTTTCGATTTAGAAAAGTGGTTACTTTTTTGTTATCTTTTAATTAATTTTCCTTATTTTTCTCAAAATTTTGTTTTTCACAAAATCTTCGAACCATAACACGATGTCTCATGTACTAATGAAAATATTTGTATGAAACGTGGCCTTTAAGTGTTATCTGTGAAAGAAAGCAAACTTTTTAAGATATATGAATAATATTTTAATTTACAGCTATTTTTAAAGGAAATGTTCATTAAAATTTTGTAAAATATGTATATTGGTGAACATTTTTAACCGTGCTTTCTTTATTGCTGAATATTTTTCTCAGATTTAGCTTCATTTATACTTAAATCGTATGCCCAAATTAAATGAGGATTGATGTATTATATTTTATGTAGAGAGTTAGCCATTTTATTAAAATTTGCCAGAACTAATTTTAAAAAAAATATCATATTTTTATCAAAAAATAAAATAAAAATAATTTTGTACAAAAATGTTGGTTCGAACTGGCGTTTCATTTCATTATAATTGATAACTTGAAAATAAAAGTTGTAAAAAATATCTTAAATCTATGAAAAAAAATACTGAAGAATAAATAATTCTCAAATAAGTAAATAAATTTGCAAACATGATAAATTTCTAAAAAATGTGTAACAAAATATAATTAAAGCATACAACAATCAATATTTATTTAATCAAATGATTTTTAAATATTTTCTTGTGCACATTGTAGGGTTTGTGTTACTAGATTTTCTACATGTATTATGATTTATCATATTCTAAACTATAAATATTTAATTTTATCTGATTTTTCGATTCATTTCCATATTTTTCTTTTTTTTTTCCTGTAAAATTATTGAATTTATTTCCATACTTCCGCTTTTTCTATCCCGTAAAATGAAAAAAAGGAAATGCTAAAAATTTTACGTCCTCATTATGTGGAAAATTAAGTTACGCTTAAAAATATTATGTAAAACTTTTCTTCAAAATATTTGTGTCTAAATGAAATTATTAATTGGAGTATTATTTCAAATGTCAAAATTAAAAAATATTTCATATTTATGAATTTCTCGATGTTAATAAATATTTTAATAGTAATATATTTCATTAATAACATATTATTTACGGCTACATATTTGATAAAATATTTTTAATCTGTTTTTTGAGAGAAAATATCCAGTGAAATTGAAAAGCTATATCTATAAGTATTTTTTAATTAATCATATTTTGTATACCTGAAAATAGAACGAATGTACTAGATGAAAAAAATTACATCACACTGCAGCATAATATCTAAATGAATTTTTTTAAAAAAAACTGTAATTTTTTTCATTTATCTCCTTTGTGAATTCAAAATTTACAACTTTAATTAATTTCTTAGAATATTTCTGTCCATCATTTTAAAACTGCATGTTAATTTTATATAACAAGTATGTATACCCAACAGAACGAATTAAAATCTTTTTACAATATGGATATAGTTTGCGGAAAAAATATGTTTTTGTTCCGCAATCGATATTTCTATTTTAAATCGATTAATTTAATAAATATAATAGAATATTGATATTTAAAATAGTTTCAATTTCTTTCCACTGCTTTTTGAAACTATGAGAAACTTCCGATTTCTTTACTAAATTCTATTCTATATAGTTTTAAAAATTGATAATTGTTTCAACAGATATTAACGTAAGTTCTTATTATTTATATTTCTTATTTTGAATAAACTATTTAGGTCAAAAGCTATTTTTTATTTATATCTAGCTTTATATTTTTTTAAATATAGGAAAAGAGGAAAATTATCCATGTACATGTTCTATAATTTGTCACGTTCTAAATTATTATAATATTTCATTCTAATTTTACTTATTTTTTCAATTAATTTCCGTATTCTTGATATTTTATTTGTAATATTTTCTATGCTAAAATATATTCTTTTAGTAAATTATTTTGCCATATTTATTTATTCATATTAAGTGTTTTTAAAAAATATTTATATTATTATTAAGTTGGTGAAATTATTTTCTTAACTTTTAGCATATTTAAAACTAATGTATGCATGTATATATACAAATAATGTTATTAACACGAATACTATACATAAATAACTTATTACATTAATATTATACATAGATTTAGAAAATGGTAATGCATTTTATTCCTTTGTAATTTCTTCCTGAATTAATTAGTCTTATAGTTTCATCTATTCTAAAGAAAAAATATCGCTTTGGATAAATTACAGTTCAAATCATGTTATAAAAAATTTGTTTCATTTTTTTATTCAAAAACTAATGTTTTCTGACTTAGTTTCTATCATCATTATTATATACATAGAAATATTTCTGTAATGCATCAATCATTCTACAATAAATCACTGTTTTCTTTTGTATTTCCCTCATGATGCAAAATAAAATTAAGAAACAAAATAAATAAAAAAGGAAGTTTTTTATTTATTAGATATAATATGTAAAAAGCCAAGTTGAAAAAAAATAATAGTAAGGAAATTCAAATTCCAGAAATGTTTAACGTTTTGTGTAAATATTGATTGAAAACTATGTAATGATTAAATTTGCATCCATTAAACATTTTTCTGTAAACGGTAGAAGTAATCACGTCGCCAAATATTAATATTAATTCCAATGGCAACTGTTTACCATTATGTTTTTAAAACTGTACAAAATGTTTCTCAAAGTACTTAAATATTCAAAATATTTATAAATCAAAAGTAAAATTTGTTGCAAATAACGGTCACTAATTATTTTATCTATATTCCGTGTTTCGCCAAAAATATTGGTTTGGCTAGATTTGCGCCAGAAAAATGGATAATTTTCTACTAATCATTATATCATATTTATTTATTATTGTATTCAGTACTATGATGCAAATACATCAATAGCAGCAAAATTTATTCGATTTATTCAATTAATGTAAATAAATGTATGTAATGGGAAAAAATAATACAAAATTAATATAAAAAAAGAATCATAAAATTATATCCCTTTTCCATAAAAATTGAAAGTCCAGTAAAATAAAATTTTTAATTATTGATATTTTTGTATTCAATTAATAATTTATTGTAAAGATGTTCTGTATTTTCTTTATTCCTTGTGCTCTTTTCAAATAAACGAATTTGAATATGAAAAAGTTGTGACTCTTTTGAATAATATTTTATGTCAGTGATATTTATTTTCTATATTGATTATTTTAGACCAGTGGCACTTTTGTGTACCGTCAAATTTTCGAAAAGTATATACTAAAAATTATAATGCTCTTTTTATTAAGAGTAAAGTTTGTTTAATTAAAGGAAAGTGCATTGTAAATTACAGTTAAGAACTGTCTTTATCTTCGATAACTATGATCTCTCATTTAGGGAAATATTTGCCCCACATGATGAAATTTCAAGTGTTCCCTATACCTACAATTACAATTTTATACATCTTATTTTTGTGTATTCGGATTTTCAGTATTAACCAACATAAAAAAGAAAAAAGAAGATCGAGATTAAATGGAGAAAAAATATGAGAATGTCATTTTCACAACCAAATATAAATGAAATTATCAAAATATATTAAACTCAAATTTCTTATTAACAGTTTTACTTTATTATTTAGTAATTGATCCCTTAATAATAGTACTGTTGTTTTTGTAGTACATATCATATTATTTTATTTCGCATTCAAAACTATTATCACAAACTGTTTTACACATTGTATTATATTTAAGTAAACATCTTTTAAACTAATTTTTTTTCTTTGTGTGCAGCCAAATTTTAAAATCGTCAAAAATGTGCCATGACAAAAAAAAAAAAAAAAAAGGTAAAATAAAATAAATTGGCAATTACTGGGTTTTAGGCACTAAATAATTTGATTTAATGGGTTATTTCTAAGTACTGTCCCATAAGTTCTTCATGTACTAGAAAGGATTTTTTTCTTAACTTAGGGTAAATTAAATAAAACTTTAATGATCGATTATGAATATTCAATATTATATATATATACATTTGTGTGTGTGCACAAGTGTCTTGTATTGTAAATAACTGGGACACTTATTACTGTACACAATTTTAATTACAATGGCAAGAGATGATACAAAATGTATAGAATGTGATTCCATTTTTTTAAATTGCCATTGTATTATATTTAAGTAAACATCTTTTAAACTAATTTTTTTCTTTGTGTGCAACCAAATTTTAAAATCGTCAAAAATGTGCCATGACAAAAAAAATTAAATAAAAAAATAGATAAAATAAATTGACAATTACTGGGTTTTAGGCACTAAATAATTTGATTTAATGGGTTATTTCTAAGTACTGTACTCTATTTTCCCATAAGTTCTTCATGTACTAGAAAGGATTTTTTACTTAACTTAGGGTAAATTAAATAAAACTTTAATGATCAGATTAATATTAATATTATATACATATATATATATATATATATATATATATATATATATACATATATGTGTGTGTGTGCACAAGTGTCTTGTATTGGAAATAAATAAACTGGGACACTTATTACTGTACACAATTTTAATTACAATGGCAAGAGATGATACAAAATGTATAGAATGTGATTCCATTTTTTTAAATTGCGAGCACCGCATGTACCAAAGCAATGCTGCAGCAGAGGGACACAAAGTAATTTGTAGATTCTTCTGTACACCAAATGAAATTCGTATCTCATATACCATAATATTCACAATGAAAGTAACATGTAGGATACCACTATTCTTTTATAATGTTCATGTTCTTAGTATCAAAAGAAAGATTCGACTGGTTCTTCAAGTTCGTGATTGTAATCTGAGCATTATAAATCTAAAGTCTCAAGTGGTCAGCTCAAGTGGACATGGAAGCATTAACATCCATCAGTGATCAGGTAACTTTTAATACACTCGCATGCTTTGTACTTAGTACGATATTAAAATAACCTTATAATTAGCATTTTTATCTCAAGAGCTTATTTTACTAAATATCTGTAAATAACATAATTATTAGTCAACACAACCATATCATTTTAAATTCTACTTCTTTACTTAAAATAAGGTCTCTTCTTATTTTAGAATAACAATTATCTTTGATTTCCAATACAGTTGTGGGGTGTTAAAAAATATAAACTCCTTCTACATTTTTACCATTAGTAGATTAGTTCTGTCTTTAGTTAGTAAATAAAAAGTTCTGTAGTTAGTAAATAAAAATATTTGTCAGGATTATGAAATGAATGAATAACAATAAGAATAAAATTTGAAAATAATTTTTATATTGTCATTCTATTAAATCTACTTATGATAAAAAATGGTAACAAGATCTGGAAGTTCAAAGCTAAACATTCTACTAAATTCAATTAACTGAACATTCTACTAAATTCGATTAACTAAACATTTGATAAAAAAAAATGTTAATAAAATCTGAAAGTTTTTAAAGTTAAACATCCGATTAAAATTTCCTGATTATTTTAAAATCAAAGATTATCAAATTATGTTTTTAATGATGAATGTATAATTGGATAAAAACATTTCTTTCAATGGTGAAAATAAAATGCATGTTGGCACTATTAGATTATTTTAGCTTATCTGTAACAAAAAATGGTAACAAGATCTGGAAGTTCAAAGCTAAACATTCTACTAAATTCGATTAACTAAACATTTGATAAAAAAAATGTTAATAAAATCTGAAAGTTTTTAAAGTTAAACATCCGATTAAAATTTCCTGATTATTTTAAAATCAAAGATTATCAAATTATGTTTTTAATGATGAATGTATAATTGGATAAAAACATTTCTTTCAATGGTGAAAATAAAATGCATGTTGGCACTATTAGATTATTTTAGCTTATCTGTAACAAAAAATGGTAACAAGATCTGGAAATTCAAAGCTAAACATTCTACTAAATTCAATTAACTAAATACTTGATAAAAAAAATGTTAATAAAATCTGGAAGTTTTTAAAGTTAAACATCCGATTAAAATTTCCTGATTATTTTAAAATCAAAGATTATCAAATTATGTTTTTAATGATGAATGTATAATTGGATAAAAACATTTCTTTCAATGGTGAAAATAAAATGCATGTTTGCACTATTAGGTTATTTTAGCTTATCTGTACACGTGTAATCGCAGAATAAGTCATTCTTATTAGTCTTTATGAGAGATCTCATAAAGATCATAAATGCCTTCAGAGTATTTGTGAACTTACCAAGTCTGTCATTCACCACTTGATACAATTCAGCTAAAGTTCATGTTCAGTAGCTCAAAAAATGCTCAGATTACAAACATTAAAAACGAGTTAAAAGTTCAATAAAATAATATTTTAAACAAAGTCATACAATAACGTAAGAAGAATGTGAGATCTTTCTTACACACATTGACTTTTCCTATCAACCAAATTAGAGCGATATGGCACAACAAAAAATTAGAATTGACATTCTTTAAAAAGTTGAGTGCGATAAATGTCAAAGTAAATTATTAGATCTGGTAATAAAATCATCTACAAGAAACAAACTGAACAGAAGACGCTTAAATTTTTAAATTCTACAGTGAAAACTAACTCTGATAAAAATAATTCATATTTATAGATTTAATTTCTCTGCACCATTTTGAAAAATACTAAGCTTGAGATCTCTGCTAACTACTCCGCAAGGAAAAAAAAAAGCAGTGGTTTTTCCAAATCACAGGTTTATCTTCCATTTGATGAGTGCTCCACGTGAGAATAAGCTAATTTTATATTAATCAGCTTATATTTCTGCAATTGAAAATTTGAGGTATACTATATGTCATACCAATCAATTTTACAAAATGCAAATATTTAGAATAATCTAGCATTTTTTTTTCTTTTTTGATATAAAAAGACAAATTAAGCAGAGCGCTTCCCTTTTCTTTTGCAAAATTAAGATATCGCAAAAATCAAAATTACAGTCAGTAATTTGTTGTTAGTATAATCGAATTAAGCTACTCTTTCTGCTTAGAACTTACTTGAAAATTACAAAAATTTTCCTGATGTTGAATTTAAATCATTCTTAAGCATTTCTATCAAAAAGGTGTTATTTAATTAAAAGATTTGCAAAAACTATTTTGCATCATTTTTTTAAAAAAAATATTGGAGTTAAAAAATTTTTTTGAAGTGACTTTTGAAATGAATCTTTATATTCGTGAATTTAATCTAAATATTAAAAATGAATTCTAAGGTTTTCAGATGAATCTATAATCAATTCAAAGTTTCATGTTGTTTGTTTTAATATGCAATTATCATAGATTATTTTTAACAGCGTATTTTAAAACTTAATTTTTTCAAATTCACTGTCATTATTTAATCAAATTTGTATTCAAATATATTTGTAGTAACTTTAAGATATAGTTATACAGAATAATATTTTTTACTTATTTCACTTAACAATTTCGAAAATTAGTTTAGTTTTCCTCGTACAAAAGAACTATTTCATAATAATAAATATAAATAAAACATTTAAATTTATTAAATTCATCCCGAGAAATTTTCATCTTTACAAACACAATTAAAAAAAACTAATTAGAGTTATAAATTAAATGACATCCTGTTTTAAATAATGTTGTATGAAATAATATTACAAAAATGTGGTTTCATTTAATCTTTAACCACATGATATAGTATAAAACTGACAAACTTAATTCAGTTCACTTTAAATCAGATCGAAGATATTTTTATTTCTTTGTCATCATATTTAAAAAAAACTTCAATCGAACATGTTTCATAAACACGATACATTGACACATCAAACATCTAATTCTTCACACAACAATGTTTTAATTAAACAAACAAATGAAAGCTGCATAATCCGGGTATTTTTGTTTCATAAAATAAATACCAAGTTCTGTTGCTTAATTTGCAATCCTTTTCACGGCATGCTTCGCAACGATTCATGGCACAGTAGGAAAATTGTTCAAGCAGTGTTCAAGAGATATCCGAGGCTAATCTTTTTAAAGCATTTAAGCCACTTCATATTTCTCTAATAAAACATACATCTCTTAAAAGATATAAATTACGTAAAAAGTACGTTTTCATATATTTTTTTTATTTATATATAGCACACTATACAAAAAAAGGAAACTTCGAACACCAATATGATACAGCAGATCTCACTTATAGATGCGATGAAGTTCAGGATTTCGCACTGTTGCGAAGGAAAATTGAATCCAAGGAAAGAGGTCTGGAGAATCTCGTGGCCAGCTATGTGCTTACAAATGTATGCACTTAAAATGTTTTAAAAATAAGCTTTGTAATTTGTTATAGCTATCTACTTTTTTAAGAAGCTATAGTGCGATTTGAAGACGATATTTTATGCAGCATTTACAGAGCTATTCTAAATTACATTTCTCCCCGATAAAAAATATCATATCATTAACATTATTTAATAAATCAATTGTTAATTAATATTCATAATTAATTTCGTGTTGAAAGATTATTTATTTAATAATAAAAATAATTTGGCAGAATGTATAAATAAAAATACGACTTTAAATGATAATTTGAGAATAACAGAAAAATTAATTTATTTTCAAATTAAGGACTGAAATTTAGAACGCATTATTCTTAGATATTCGGAAATTGTTATATATATTAATCATAAAATAAAATATTTATCTCAATGAGAGAAAAAATTTTAATTGGCGTATTTTACTTTTAAAAAATGTAACTTATTTTCAATTTTTTGTAGTCAAACGAGTAAAATAATAAAAATTCGTGTTAAAATTTAATTTATGTTTTTTAGAGCTTCTTACAAAATTGTGTGATAAAATTAATGCTAAAATTTTTTGCTGAGAAATAAAATTTTGATTTGAAAAAGGAAAAATTAAGATTAAATATTTAATTTTGAATAAACAATACCCTCTCGTAAAGAAAGTAAAGTTTGTTTATAACTGTAATAATAATACAGAGAAATTTAAAATCAAAAATTTTTTTTATGAAATTTGAAGAATATATATATATGCATAGATAATTTAAATATAAATTCCATTTTAACATATTTAATGTACAAAAAAATTGTTTATTTGCTACAGTAATAAAAAAAATTGTTATTGAATAAGATATAAAAATATATAAAAAAATTTCAGGCAAAATAATGAAAGTATACATAGTTTGTTTAAGCAATTGGCTATATAACTCAGAAAAAATTTAGGCAGAAACCTACACTTCACTATAAGACATTGGTTAGCTGTGACTAGTGACGTCAAATAAATCACCACACCTATCTGTTCAAGATAGAGCTCGATTAAAAAATTTGTGCATGCTCACATCTATTGATTGTTTTGAAAAAAGAATTAGTTTTATTAAAAAAATTAAAAATTTAATTTAAATAAATTCTGGAGGATTTTCTACATGTATTAAAACTTAAAAATCTTCTAATTAAAGGGTTGTAATTAACGTAATTATTTTAAGGATGGGAAAGAGAGATTTATTTTAAATTGTTGTTACATAGTGAAAGGTTAATATTTTGTTGTGAAAATACATAAGCAAATTGTAATGCCTAATAAAAAGCATCTATGTCAAATAATAAAATAAAAAGAGAACTTGACTGACAAAAAATCGACCAATAACTTTGCATTATAAAGTTTCCCAAATAAAAAAACAATATTAAACAAAAAAATTCTTAAAAAACGTAACAATAACATAAAATATAATCACCTCAAACAGCTATTAAATGACTTTTAAATGTTTTTCATGTCAGGAAACACGCGAACGATTGGTAATTCGATGATTCCACGTTTTGGTGCTTATGAAGTTCTAAAAGGTAAGCTCAGCAAATTAATACCATCGCGATACGTAATGACAGAAAGGTGTTCAGTGACAAGCTCGGCAAGTGTTTTTAGGTATAAAACGAAATTCTGCTGGCCACGGGACTAAAAAAAGGGGGGGTGGGAAATAAAAGTAAAACAAAAAAACTTTTTTGAAGGCAATCATCACCCGATGGCACTTTTATTTTATACACACGAACAACACAACCAAGTTCCTCTAATGCCTTCTGTTCACTATCTCATAAGTTTTTTTATAAGAATAAAAGACTCAAAAAAATGGTTCATGTCATCACTGAACCAAGCACATCGATAACACGTGTAGTAATAATAATAATAATAATTTTTATTTTCCTTCTGTCAGTTTGGTCTTTTATTTCATCTTCTGTACAGACACCGGATGTTGCGATATACCGCATCTTCACGGAGACACAAACATACACACACAAACATTATGTCACGGGGATGCCTCCTTCGGTGAAGAATCGGTTGTTCACAAGTGCGATTGAGGATGTGGTTAGTGACTGGTCCACGAATCGCCCACAGTTGAGATTCACCTGCACAGCAGCACGATCAACAGGTGGTAGAGTAGGCAGGCGACCACGCAGTAGTAAGCTCCTTGAGGGTTGAGCCACCTGTGGGCTGAGTTCGTCAACTCCTCGTTCTTCGCTCGCTCCCTCTTAGGTTTCTCCACCGCTTCTGTAAATAACACAGAATCAGACCAAATGTACTAAAAATTAAATCAAATAAAATAACACACAACTTCAAATGTAAGTACATGGATTTATGAGTAGAGTTTCCATCATCAAGAAGTTTTTATGGGTCCCGGGTTCGAATCTCGGTTCGGGCATGGATGTTACTATCTCTCTGTGTTTCTCTGTCCATTCTTGTGTGTTGATGTATGAATATGGCCCACCCTATAAACGGGTCTGTGGTGGTATGACGCGGGTAATGCTACTCGCCTCCGTGACTTGGTTCACAGGTGGCGACCTATATATATATATATATATATATATATATATATATATATATATATATATATAACGGCGGGCACTTGGGTGACTGACCCTTCACCACAACAAGGCCGGAAACTGCTACTCATTTGTAGTTACCCAGCGGGCACCTGTGAACCAAGTCACGGAGGCGAGTAGCATTACCCGCGTCATACCACCACAGACCCATTTATAGGGCGGGCCACATTCATACATCAACACACAAGAATGGACAGAGAAACACAGAGAGATAGTAACATCCATGCCCGAACCGGGATTTGAACCCGGGACCCACAGCTCAAGAGTAAGGAACGCTAACCACTCAGCCATTGGTCGGCTCTATCTTCTTTGCAAGAAAAAGAACTCAACGCTTACAAAAATATGTGATCACAGGAAAATTTTAAGCAATTAAATATATTCATATGTTTATGATAAAAATATTTAAATAAAAATTATCAAAATGTATTTTGAACATTCTTAAGCCATTAAATGTGTATTATTACCGTTTTTATTTATGATCTTGTAACTAAAATATATATTCCGAAATATTTTACGATATTGTTAAAATTATATTAGCATTAATATATTTGTAATTATTATTTACGTTACATATCCATAAAGGATATTTTATTATTTTCATTCAAGAATTTTACCTTCATCCACTGTTACCTCTTTCTATATGTAATGATGTAAAAAAAAGTTAACAAGGTAAATCAATATTCAATTTATATATTAGAAGAAAAAATATTTCTATGTATAATTTAATCTGAATAGATACCAGATATTTCAATTAAGTAACTAATAAACTTCACAGATATAAAGGAATTCTAAATCTTTAAACTTTTGATTTTATTTAATTTGTGTTTCTAAAGAAAAAATTAGTGTGTAGAGATACCTCAAAAAGTAATGAAACAGCTTAAATAAAAAAATATATATATCTTCTTAAAGTTACTCAATCAAGTATACTTAAGATATTAATGCAATATATGAAAATAATCTTCACTGGAAAGTAAACACAAACACTTTCAAAAGAATTAACATAAGAAATAAATAAATTGAATATTTAATGAGTTACTTTTTACAGCTGAATTTTTAACGAATTTGCTCAGTGCTCTATTGCATTGAAATAACCTTTCATGAAATAGAAAACACCTATGCTTCTTTTGATATTTAAAGTCGTTATATTTGCTATTTTTTGGTAATTACGTTTTCCAAGAACGTGTTAGGTACAGGGAAGCATACTGGTGCAACAACAATAACAAACGTGTATTCGTTACATCATTTTCTATTGTTGGCTGGTGAAAATTCGTGTTATTTGGTACCTTTTTCAGCTGGTTGGAGTTATTTCAAAAATGTACCAATCAATTCGTATAAGCATGACATAAATACACACGCTAGAAAAGGTAATCAGAGTTTGTTATACCTTTACTTTTTTCAGACGGTGGCGATCTGTCCATTTCATCCTCAATGGGTACTTCGTATGGTCTCAAATGGTATGGAGGTGGTGGTATCCGAGACGTGGGCACAGGCCTCACCCCTCTCGGTGCTGTGGTCGGGTAGGTTGACGAGGGTACACTGGCTGGATATATTTGATTTCTGTCGAAGGATTTGCTCTCCAGTGTTCGAGAAGAAGTGTTGTGGGTGCTCGGTGCTACTGTAGCAGGGACCGAGACATTGACAGTCGAAGCCTGGTGATTGGAGGAACCCCCTGAAGCTGAACCTGTAATCAGAAGAAACAACGTTCTGTACTGATTTCGTCTTTCCAGAACAGTGATCTTAGAAAACAGACATACTTTGATATTCGAATTAAAAAAAGAAAAGTTTTACTCATTAGAAATTAATGGTATCCCATTGTAATAAAATATCGAGTAATTTTTCAACAATATGAGCATAATATTACTGGTTTTTCGAAGAAAAGAGTTGCAATCTATTAGGATGGATTGCAGAATTTTAAATAAGTAAAAGTGAAAATTCGCAGAATTTTAAATAAGTTTAAGTGGTATTTGTTCAACATTTTTATGAGTGAACTAATTAAGGCCTCCTGAAAAAATACCTTTGCTAGGACTGCAACAGACTTTGAAGATAACTTTCATATTATGGGTAGCACATCGACCTCCAACTCTTTGATTGAGGCCTTCAGGATCACCAGTAGAGGTCGCTGTAAAAAAACAAAACAAAAATGGTTAAAATTCAAAAAATTTTGTTGAAATCATTCCTTTTATTTTAAATCATTCCTCCGATTGTAAAACTTTACAAAGTAGTTTCATTTAAATCTAATATTTGTCAAGTTTCTAGAATATACAATGGGAAATTTTAATACCTCCACTCTAAATTTACGTAGTTCTAATTTTTTCACCCGCCACATTGCTAATCGTTGCAAACATACAAATATAAAATGGTAGGCAAAATATAGAATGTAAGAAATTTCTCAAATATGTTGACATAAAACTGCCCAAAAAATCATTATGTAAATAAAAAAAAATTGAAGTATATTCTCAGTTATATTATCAGGAATGAAATTTTGAAAAACTATAAAAGTAATTTCAAACTCTTTATAAGATAATACACCTGCATTGCCATTTTTTTCAATCAAAACTTAATTCATTTTTATGTGAAATGAATCAAATCAATAAATTATAGATTCAGTATTATTAAGTGTAGATTATAAAATAGTATTTAAATAAATCTAGAGAAGAAAAAGGAACTCACAAACAAAGTAGTAATCATGTCCAGGCAGGAACTCTAGTCCCCCAGGTTGTGGTGTAAAAGATCTAAATGTGATCGTGAAGTACATAAGCTGATTAGGTTTATCACAGACCGCAATTATACGCGGGTTTGGATTCGTGATTCGGCAAGAGTCATATTCTTCTTTCGAAACCTAAAGTAAATAAACATAGAATTATTTATTTATAAAATATAGTCATGTTCTTCTTTCGAAACCTAAAGTAAATAAGCATAGAATTATTTATTTATAAAATATAGTCATATTCTTCTTTCGAAACTTAAAGTAAATAAACATAGAATTATTTATTTATAAAATATAGTCATATTCTTCTTTCGAAACCTAAAGTAAATAAGCATAGAATTATTTATTTATAAAATATAGTCATATTCTTCTTTCGAAACCTAAAGTAAATAAGCATAGAATTATTTATTTATAAAATATAGTCATATTCTTCTTTCGAAACCTAAAGTAAATAAACATAGAATTATTTATTTATAAAATATAGTCATATTCTTCTTTCGAAACCTAACGTAAATAAATATAGAATTATTTATTTATAAAATATAGTCATATTCTTCTTTCGAAACTTAAAGTAAATAAACATAGAATTATTTATTTATAAAATATAGTCATATTCTTCTTTCGAAACCTAAAGTAAATAAACATAGAATTATTTATTTATAAAATATAGTCATATTCTTCTTTCGAAACCTAAAGTAAATAAACATAGAATTATTTATTTATAAAATATAGTCATATTCTTCTTTCGAAACCTAAAGTAAATAAACATAGAATTATTTATTTATAAAATATAGTCATATTCTTCTTTCGAAACCTAAAGTAAATAAACATAGAATTATTTATTTATAAAATATAGTCATATTCTTCTTTCAAAACTTAAAGTAAATAAACATAGAATTATTTATTTATAAAATATAGTCATATTCTTCTTTCGAAACTTAAAGTAAATAAACATAGAATTATTTATTTATAAAATATAGTCATATTCTTCTTTCGAAACCTAAAGTAAATAAACATAGAATTATTGATTTATAAAGTATAGTCATATTCTTCTTTCGAAACCTAAAGTAAATAAACATAGAATTATTTATTTATAAAAACAGTTATTACAATACAAGCGATTCGTATAAAATTGAAAATGGATTTTTTTTATGGAACAAATATAGATGTGCTAATTATAAATGCTTTTTCCTAACTTATTTTCAAACAAATATTTATTTTCTTTGAAGACATTCAGTTGTTTTAAATTATATGTTTAGTATATAATATATGTGCTAATAACTCAATGTTAAGACACATTTTGATTATACCTTACGATAGAGGTTAGCAAAGAGCTTTATTCGATTTTAATGTAATCAATAGATCTCTGGATTCAAAAACTATTAAAAGATTTTATAGTTGAAGTATTTTTTGCGTAATAGTTATCATTAGTCAATCGACTGTATAGTCAATATGTCTAGACACTTTTCATCATCCTCGTATACTCTTAATAAGTGGTTTATTTTAATCAGTAAATTATATAACAGCAATAAATTCGTCTCAGTCACTATAATTATAAATGAATTCATTTCAAAAACTTTAATGAAACTATTTTGTTTTGAAATATAATTAAATTCGAATTAATTTTTTATGTCTGAAAATTAATTAATAATTTTTACATTACATTTTAAAATTATCAATAAAAATATCACGCAATAAAATTTGATTTCTAATTAAAAATAATTACAATTTTGGCAGACTTTAAATGTTTATTGTGATTATATTAATACATTTAATTTAAATTAGATTTTAAAACAATATTAAATACCGTATTTTAGAAATAAGTAACAGACTTTATTTTATTGGATAGATGTTTCACGCAATTTAAAAATATAATGTATTTAATTGTTCGTAAAAATGTTGCTGAGAAACTGCCTTAAACTTGTAACTTTGCAGAATTATTTCTAATTATGTAACTATGATATACTAAAGTAACGAATTTCAATGCCGACCAACTTGTCTAGTAGTCAGCGTGCTTGACTGCGGATTAGGAGGTCCTGGGTTCGAATCCCGGTTAGGGCATGGATGTATTTTCTATCTCTATCTATCCTGACTTTGTCCTTTCTTTGTATGAATGAGGTGTGAATGGTTGCCTACCCTATAAACGGGTCCCTATAGCATGTGTGTAGAGCAAAGTCGTACTTTCACCTACATAGTGCTCTAATTAAAACGAAAGATCCTCTTCAACTTAAATTCACATAGCCAAAAGGCATAGCGAGCTTGGCTTGTCCAAGTGTCATTAGTAACAACAATGAATTTCAGTGAAATTAAAAATGCAGAAAAATTATACACTAAAGTATAAATAAGGAAAAAAAGAATTAAATATTAATCCTTTGCAAAATGTGTCGGTTGGAAATACACTATAAACAAATGGAATCGGATATTTTTAGATTCTTTTATGGGCCATCATTCTTTAAATTTTTAATCACAATCAGTCAAAAATAAGCTTAATTGTTGACAAAGCAAATACTTTTGACTAATTTCTAAAAGCCATATAATAACACATAAACTTTAACACTTGTACTTAATACATTGTAATTTATAACTTCTATAAACATAATACAAATTCTTATTTCTAAATTTTAAAAAATTACACTCAAAGGAATTTCTGTGAATCAAAAAAACAAAAGGATATTTTTTAGGTACACTATTATTCCATTTTAGCGGGGCACGACTTGCTAAATCGACATATCAATCAATAGGAGATACAGAAAAAAAGATGATAAACTAAGAATTATATTAGCTATAATATATAAATTTTACTATAGAGTTATAAGCATTTTGAACATTTTAAAAATGATTAACATTTAAAAAATGTAACAGCAACAGATTGCAACTGAGACCCTTAGAATTATTGTATCGTCAGAGATTGTGAAATCGATAGTATCTATTATTGGGGCGACCTATACTTCCAAGTGCCTCGAGATTTCTCGCCAATTTGGCGCTGATTGGCTGATGTCGAATATGGTGATAAACATATTTGTTTTTATGTTTTATTATAAGTGAAAAATCATTATTTTTTCATTTTTATTTATTTATAAGCATGTGCAAAATTTTCATAATTTTTTTAATTGTGTGTATCATTTGCATAATTCTTATGGCTCCATTTTGTTTCTTTCAAACACGTTTGGAGAAAAAAGAAAAAGAAAAAAAATCCACAATTTTTGTCAAGGGGTATCCTGAAAAATGTTTCCTCCCTATTATTGCTTATACTTACATCTAAAAAAATAAGAATTTTAAAATACGTTTAAGAAAAAATTATCCTTATAATATTGCTATTTGATCCTTGAGTAAATTAAATTAAAGCTTTCTTTTCTAAAATAATTAATAACAGGTATTTTAGTCCAAAAATACAAGACTTTAATTCTGAAATTAAATTCTGTGGAACGCTGCATGGGGATGGATAATAATGAATAATATAAAATGAGTCCTTACATTGTAAATGATGTATTGCTCCGCCTCGTCATTCTCCTCGTCACTTGTCGAAGTTCCTTGGTTGGAATGTGGGTAGACAGGACAAATGATATTCACTTGATCATACTCAAAAGGTAAGTTGTTTTTGTTTACATCTATAATGTGATCTGTGTTGTCAATACGAAATCTGAAAAAGAAATGCATAATTATAATCATTATTGAATATATCATATGGAAACAAGAAATATATCAATGTAAAATGCTTGCAATTATAAATACGTATTTATTTTATCGCAATTTTCGTAAACAAAATTGTGGTTTGATACAAACGAATCTAATTAAAAATATATGAAAAATGCGGGAAGTAAAACCCCCTCGTTATAAGATTAAAGAATATTGGGTTTTTTTTACAATTATTTTTACAAGTCTCGATCCCCTCTTGTTCGCATTACCGGCACTTTGAACAGCAATTGTTACATTTCCGATGTGTTAAGGCCCGTGGCTCTGCCCTATCTTTGAGGCCTCCCTAATGCTTTGTTTCAACAGGATAATGCACGACCGCATGTTGCCCGTACTGTTCTGAACCTCCTTGATACAGAACAGGTTCGACTGTTACCCTGGACAACACGTTCTCCTGATCTGTCACCAATTGAGAACGCGTGGTCAATGGTTGCCGAGCGATTGGCACGCCATCACTCACCATCCACTACTGTCGATGAACTGTGGCATAGTGTTGAAGCTGCATGGACTGAGATCCCCGTACATGCCATAGAATCGCTGTTTGACTCCATGCCTAGGCGGATAAATACTGTTATTGCAGCCAGAGGTGGCTGCTCTGGGTACTGATTTCTCAAGATCTATACATCCTAATTTCCTTTAAATCTAATCACTTGTTCTTTCCACTATAATGTATGTGTCCAATAAATATCGTTCTGTTATTTGCATTCCTTCTTGGTGTGGCAATTTTAATGGCCAGTAGTGTAGAAAACTTGTCAGAGTTTTCTTAAGAAAATAAATTTTTTATTTGCATTTAAATATAATAAGTTTTATATTTGAATACATTTGCATTTGTGAAAATTTCTGTGCGATTAGTGTTAAAGTTACGTTTTAGAAAAAAATTTTTTTTTATGAAACTGTACTAGGCAGAGCATGAAACGGGCAGGAACATCGAAGGCAGCTCTCCCACATTAGAAAGCGCCCCAAATCGATTAGAAAGTTTATTTTACGTTGTCAATCGAATAGAATTGTTTACCAAATGGAATAGAAAGTTTGTTGTTGGGAAATAGAGGAGGTTCACGAAAACGTTGTCCCAGGTCCCAATTAAGCTACGTAGGGCCTCGATAGTAGGGAGGGAATTACCATGCGCGCAAATGGGCTTTAATAATAGAATTTAAAGAGGACACATACATTTTACAGATTCCTGAAATAGAACATTTTTTTATTTAAATCACTTAAAGAATGTTCATAATGAAAAATTCGTATAAAATTTCAATTTATTATAAAAAACTTTTTATTTAATCACTAAAAATAAGTTTAATTCAAAACAAACAATACTTAAAAAAACAATTATATTGCTATTTTAAGTTATATATTGAATACACATAAATTAATCGAAAATAAGGAGGAAAAAAAAAAGAAAATAATCAAGGAATGATGATTCTAAAATCGAAACTATATAAGAAAAAAAAATTTTTGTATTTAGAAGTTATTTATATTTTATTAGAAAAACTATAACAAATATTCATTGTAAAAAGATTTTTCAATACTTTAAATTTTTCGGGTCAATTTAAAATTTAAAAAAAAAGTTACACATCATCGTTAAGGAGAAATAAAGTTAAAAGCAGATATAAACTATCCCACTGTTCACAAACGGAAAACCATAAACTATTCCTTCTAAAATAGTATAAATATAAGAGGTGAATTCATTCCTATTTACCAACATGGTGAAGATACTAATGAATAAAGTAAGAAAGAAAAGATAAAAAAAAAAGGCGAACTAAAGTAGCTTTTAGAGGACTGTTTCAGAATTCATGTTCCATTAAAAAAAAAAAAAAAAACGAAGCAGACAAGAATATTTCTATCACAGTTTTGTAAATAAGAGCAAGTGGAATAGAAAAAAAAATTCTGAAGCGTTCGTAAGCACAGACAAATGGACAGTACGCAGACAAAATAAAACAGGACTACATAAAATGAAATAATAATAAAAAAAGGCAAAACTTCAATTTCCAGATGCGAAAAACAAGCAGCGGAAGAAATGTAAGAAATAAAATAAAAATATTTACTTCATAAATTTTAACGAATTGCTTTACGTGAAAATGCATCCGTGCTCCCGAATTTTTGTTTGGTTGGCAGCAGTGCGGGGGTGTGGAGAACATAAATATTTCACCTGAACTCGTGCGCATCTTGGTACCAAGATTCGAGAAATATTTGCGTTCGGCATGAGGATCTCAGAAAATCGATATTCAAGAGCAGAGATGACGTAAATATACGTCCTAGGACGTAAATATATGTCCGGCTGGGAGTAAATATGTATGGGCACACACACGTAGACACGTGAGACTTCTATAACTCGTAAAAATCAGTTCTACTTTTTTTTATTTCATATTTTTACTTATACCTTTGGAAAGGGAGGAATATTTTTAAGGAATATACATTCCGCATTTGCTAGTTATTTAAATTCACTGTTTTTTTTTTTCTGTAGTTTGGGGGGAGGAGATAAGCGATTTTTGCTGTTTTGAATATATACATACTATTTAAGTAAATATGATAATGCAAAAGTGAAATGTATAGCAGAGGTAGGAAAATAATATAAAAAAAAACATTTAGTGAATTTTATAATTAATGCATTAATAATTGGATTTAAAGGAATGAATTGTGAGATTGTTAATTTCATTAAAAATTTAAAACAACACAGTTATTCATTGCTTATAAAATCTAAATTCGAGTGACAAGTTCCCAGGTCAATTGAAAAATTATTCCCTGCAATAACTTATTAGGTAATATATATAATCCTTCAAACACACACGTTTTTGATATTAGTAAATTAAATATATATACTGTTAACCATTTTTTTTTGCTTGGACAATAATAATACAATAAAAATATTCAAAATTGAAATTTCTAAATAATATATAGAGAGAGCTTTTAAAACAGGAATACAATTTCACAAATAACAGCATTTCAAAAATCGTAAATTCGTCACCAGTAGATAATGATTTGATCATTTGAGATGCGGATAAAATTTTGAAATGTGTAAGCTACAAAATTTATAAATTTATACTTAGTTCCAATATAAAAAGAAAAACTTTTACTTGATTTTGTATGATGAATAGCATAATAATCGAATAATAGATGCCTCACTTTTGACTGTGAAACTAGCAAAATGGTAGGAAATTCAAACATTGATGAAATTCTTTGATAATATCACTCAAAGTTGCATTATGCCATCTCCAAAAGCTCTTTGTGAATGTTTAGTGTGATGTAAATGCATACAAATATGATATGTAATTTTAAAATCACATTTGAAGCTTTGAATCATAGTCAAGTTATGAATCAATTTATTGGATTTTCATCAGGTTCTCGTTACAAAAAGAAAATCAAGAACATTAGTCTATGATTAATGTAATGAAGTAAAGTTGAAACAAAGCAATACTTTGGGGGATAGATTTGCTACTTGATAATGGCTTGAAATATTCAGAGTGCTTGGTTACAAAATTAATAATTGCTTAATCACCTATTATTTGCATAATCACCCAATTTATTTTTCAGAACTGCATGTTTAGAAACAACAAGAGAACTCGTATGTCGTTCATTCGAAAATATACATATATAAATGTATATGTTACAGTTAAATTTTACTTCCCTGTTAATGAACAAATCTGATTATTTATGATGATTAATGGGACATAAGGTAAATTTTACTTATTTTATTTCTCATCTAGCAATGAATGAGGAATATTTGTCACTGTTCATATACATAGTTAAATCCATTCGACAAAAATCTCTCTTAACACCTCTGAAAAATAGCTTAAGGACATGCTTCATAAAAGAAAGAAAGAATCATTCTGTAAGGATAATTGAGAAACTAAATCATAACCGCAAAGCGATTTTCCCATCACCCCCGATTCTAAAGGCTTGTGCCCAATTCCTATGGGTCACATCTACCCAAACATCTACTACACGGGCTGGAAACTGTTAGGGAAGCACAGAAAGAGAAAACCGCTGCCCGCAGATAAGGTTTTGACGGAAGAAGACCGATGTTCTTCGGGTCACGTGGCCTGTCCGTCTGTCCTGGTGTTCCTAGTATCCCCCCTGAGGGTCATCTATCTCCACTTCTTTCCTCCATCCGCTCCCTCCAGGGAGGACCGGCCATCCCTCGCCCTGACGAAGATTGAACACGAAGAGCGATTGCACAGGTCGCCAAGAGTAAATGAAGTTATCTCCTTTTCTCCGACCTCACCCCCTGTCGTTCTTTTTATGGATTCTAGCAGGTTGGAAAAGGTGTTATTATAACGTGTATATATATATATCAGTTCCATTATATTCTGCATTGGTATCTCCAAAGAATGCGTATCGTTTAAGCAGATACAAAGGAATACTGGGAAGATGGTGATGACTACTTCCTCTTTTCATCGCCAATGTATTATGTATCCGATATCGGACTAAGCTGGCTGATTCATCGCCAGTTATCAGTGACACATATGGAACTTCATATAATGACAGTATTACGTTGCATTAACAACTTCGATAAAAGGCAGAAAAGGAGGTTACCAAATAAATCTGTTTGTTCTTGATAGCGCTGCCCCTTCCAAGATACATATCATTTACCGAGATGCGTGAAAAAGCACTTCGATATACACTATTCGCAGTATAGAAGTAAGAAAAAAATTTGGTATAATGGAGTCCTTGATAAAAAAAAATACAAACAAAAGGATATTGTTGTAAAAGTAGCTAAATTGTTAGATTTAATGCTAACCTCTCTTTACACAGCTTTAATATATTGTTAATATATATTATTTCGTCTCTTTACTGCTTTAATATATATTAACATATATTATATTTTGTGGTAGTAAAGTCACTATAGTGATTGTAGTTTCAGATGTTAAAAACATCATGGATTGTATTTCATTTTATAATGTTATGCGCCGCTTGGCTGGCAAAGATATAACTCTTGCAGGTAGATGATTCTATTGTAATGTCTTAGTATGTTATCTTTGAATGGTAACGACAATAGATCATTAACTACATCATTACCATTAATTTCCCAGATGACTGACTCGAGATAACTTTTCTGATTATCGTTCACTGTTTAGCATTAATGTTTTACATAAGTATCCACGCAGATAATTTCCAATTATAAGTTGTATGCATACGTAGAGAATTAGCTGGTTGTCCTATTTTTATTTCATTTCATTTATTTATTTATTTTTTGCTATGTTTGTCCATTTTTCTTTTTCATTTAGTCGGTAAATGCTTGTTATACATTCAAATATCACTAAATTTATAAACACATTCTATTAGCAGGTGGACCCATAATTTAGAACCCTCTTTTCTAAACTTAACACCACATAAACAAAAAGGAATTATATACTATAAAGTTTAACTTACATATGCCATTTAGTATGATGATCTTTAATGGGAAAAATTATCGAATTTTTTGCCTTTTGGATACAGATACGATTTTTACTCTGACGGTTACCATGATTCCAGAATTTTAGATGAAAATTCTGGAATCATGTAGACTGGATTGCAACACATTTGACAACTAATATCACTAAGTTTTTATATAATGGACTATTGATTTATTTTTATATTAAGGTTGATGGCCATATACAACAACCCTTAATAGTTTACTTTGTAAATAACATGGTTTAGCTTGGATTTCATTGATAAAAGCATGTAATTTTTCTGAAATGAAATCTTTCTATCAATAATTTATCTCAGATTGTTACACTAAGGAAAATTGTCGAAGGATGTTGAATAACAAGGCAATAATTTTATAATTGTGTGTAATCCTATCTAAAACATTCTAGGATGTTGTTTTAAACTTTTGCAATACATCATTATTATATATATATATATATATATATATATATATATATATATATATATATATATATATATATATATATATATATATATATATATATATATTCATATATATATATATATATATATATATATATATATATATATATATATATATATATATATATATATATATATATATATATATATATATATATATATATATATATATATATATATATATATATATATATATATATATATATATATATATATATATATATATATATATATATATATATATATATATATATATATATATATTTATTTATTTATTTATATATATACATATATATATATATATATATATATAAATATATATATATATTTATATATATATATATATATATATATATATATATATATATATATATATATATATATATATATATATTTATTTATTTATATATATACATATATATATATATATATATATATATATATATATATATAAATATATATATATATTTATTTATATATATATATATATATATATATATATATATATATATATATATATATATATATATATATATATATATATATATTAATGTATATATATATATTGCATAAGATTTGAATTAGCAGAATTACTGGATAATACTAAACATTTTTCTTTGGAATTATTTGTTTAAAAATTTTTGAGTTTTATTCAAATAAAATTTTCAAAAATATCTTTAAAAGTTTCCTGATTTTTCCCGAACAAAATTATTTCGGTTATTTTTTTTTTCATGTTAAAATTGTAATGAAATATCTTGTTATACATTCAATGCATGCATTTTATATGTATCTAAAACTGAAATTAATTAATAATGAATTTGATTTTAAGAATGGTGAATAACTTTAAGAATTTTCAGTGGGAACTTATTTCTCACAGAAAATCACTGCTTAAAACAATAAGATTAAATTTAAACTCTCAGAAGTAACAAACTTATTTATATAATGAAAAAGTTGGCAAAAAAAAAACAAAAACAAAAAAAAACTCTTTAAGAGTATCAAATAACAGATTAAATCTTTAAAAAAATAATAAACAGATAGTTAATTAAGATTGCGGTGTTTATTTGGGTTTTGATTTTCAACAAGAATCGAAAAAAAGAATCAAAGATAAAATATGGACAAATTAAAGTAGCTGAAATAAAGTTTAATCTTAATTCGTTTTAAAATTTTATCTTTAGTTGAGAGTTTACATCCTTTAAAATCTTTTATTAAGTAATTATCAATGGTTTTTTTTTTCAATCTAAATAAATAAATAAAAAAACACACCTTATTTCTTTGTCTCTAAATCAAGTTGGAGAAAACTAATCACAGAACTGAAGCGGGAAAAAAAACTAATTTCATTTCGCATTTTTTAACTAACGAAAAATTCTAACTTTCATCATCAACCCCTCTTTTCCAATTTCCAAACACCCAACTTCGAAATCAGAGATCTCTCTTCTCTTTTTAAAATCTTTAAAAAGTCCGGCTTAAGAGAATAATATTTTTTTTTTCGTTCTCTGACTCTTTCTCCTTTTCCTGTTGTGAGAAAAAAAAATCAAATAAAACTTCTCATAATTATTTTTTCCATTCACGCGCAGGAGGAGAAAAATAATAATAATAGGAAAGAAAAAAAAAAAAGGAAGTAGAGCTTATAATTATAAAACTCGAAACAATCTGGAAGCTTCTGAAAATTCGAGCAGTTAAGAAAGGGGGCAATCATAATAATAATTATAGGAGTTGCCATCTCAAATATAAAAACTTCACAAAAGGAAGCGAAACACTCCAGCATGCAGTGTAAGGGGGGGATTAAAAAATACAAAGGGAACAAGAGAAGGGCTGACCGAAATAATGTGTAAAACGAGCGGCTTTCTTTATAGGGGTCTTAATCTTCCTTTTGCAGGTGGGAGGCGGGGGTGGTATGTCTATATGACTTAACTGATTGGCTCAACCCAACTCGCGAGGCGAAAGGTGAACCTTGTGCATCCTAATTATGTGGGAATAATGAGGACCCGATTTTGCAAGAAAAAATTAAAAAAACTAAAGAAAAACACCCTACTCGTTTGAATAGTGGAGTTCGTTAGAAATATGAAGACATTTTCCCTGCTAATTAGTGTGACCGGTGAAAAATGTATTATTGTTACAATACCGATTATTTTTTTTCTTTTTACATATCGATATTTCTCTTCCAAGCAGTGATTCACCATTTTTGAGCTTCAGGAATATTTTCGTTATTCATCAAATGCAGATTGTAATTATTATTTTTAGATTTTAAAATTTTACTAGTCCATAAGGGAAGAGAGGGTGGTATTACATCGGGGAAAAGGGGGGAAGGAAGTAAGAAAAGCGTATCCGAACTTCTTGAATTTGCATTTTTTGTTCCTTTTTAAAAACTTTAATGAGTTGTTTTGTTCAGACGAACTGGAAAATGGAAACCGGTGCATGTTGTTTGGGACTTCAATCTAGATTGAAATTTTTCGTTTGTGGTCTTTGGATTTTTTGCATTTTTTAAAAAATTCAAATTGGGACATGAAAGTTTGATTATATAAGCCTAATACAAACAAATAATAAGCATTTCGTTAAAGGAAAGTAATAGGAGAGTTTTCTCATTAAAAATGTAAAATGAGAATGCATTTTTTTTAGTTTGAAGAGAAAGTTTAATTTATTTACTCTAATAAAGCATCTAGTACATGTCAAAATATGATATACCAAGAATTATTTTAAAACAAATAAGAATTATGTATAATGATTAACACAAACTGAATTAATATATGCATCTGTTTATATAAGCTTAAGTATACATAAATGTAATTATGCAAAGATTACTTTCAGGGCACACTGTTTAAAAGATACTGAACATAAAAGTATTTTTACAATTTTCTATAAAGTAAGCTCTTAAATTAAAAAATGCAAAATTACATTACATTTAAGTGTCGAGAATTTTTAAAAATATGCAGCGCAGCATAGATTTATTCCATGAAACTTTTTTAATTGAAATATATATTCATATCTATCAAAAATTATTTGTTATTTAAAATAATAGTAATTAATAATTTCTAGTAACAAATAATAGTATTTTAAAGTGAAAGTAATAGTAATATAAAAATGTTAAATAATGAAACTTCTAAATGTTAAAGAAATTCGACAGGAATTTAAGATTTAATATAGATTTCTTTATTTGTAAATGATGAGAAAAGTAAAAAAAAAAAAAAAAAAAAAAAAAAAATCTCTATTAAATGAATAAAGTATAAATATTTACATTAAAATACGTTCTTTATATTTTAGTGTAAATATCTCTTAAAAGAAGTAAAATTGCTAAATACACATTTATATTTAGCAAACTTATTTTATATTTTTCTAGATTTAAAATTCACATATATCTTACACATACAAAACATTTTCTTACTATAAATGTTTTCCCAAAACCTTGTGCTAAAAATACAAAAATTTTCAAATATATCTATTTCATAAAATAATTTGTATAATAATATAAATTTTCTTAGAATTATTTTTTTAAAATCAAATTTAGTATTTATATGCTGCTATTTGTATTAAGCGATAGATCTTTAAATACACAATTACCATGTATTTCTAATCTAATTCCAAGAATTCTATATTATTCACCAAGCAAACTATCGTCTGCAATGGAATTAAAAAGAATTCCGCACAATCCTATCGATTAAATTATATCGTAATCGGAGGTAGCTCTTGCACACATATATGCATTTCTTCCTCACATACTCGTAATGCTGGCCCTAAGGGTACTTAGCCATGATTGAAAGGGGGCACACAGACGACCATTGGCATCATCTAATAATGAATCCGTCACTCCAATTTGGGGGAGTAATTGCATTTCAAGGGGCTTCTCTCTAGTTACAGGTGGACAATGGTCAGCACTAGAAGAGGGGATGTGGAAACTAATTTTCTAAGTGGAATTTAAAGGTGAGACTGTCTGTTTATAAAACTACTTGTTTTCAAAAACGTTTCATTATTTTATTAGCAGAGAGCAAGAATTTTAGTTTCATTTGAACTTTAATGAATTACATTAGATTTCTCATTTTTAACACATAGAGGTCTTTCTAAAGAATGCTGATTTGATTAAAACGTTTTTTGCTTTTGGTATTTGTTGGTTAAAGTATAATAAATTCTTTGTTTAAAAAGTAAAATGTGGAATTCATAGAATTAAAGTCGCTTAGTATTGAAAGTAATAGACACAACAAAATGGTAAATCTATAGTAAATATTCACACAAAACCAAACCTATTTCTTCATTGAAAACTGCTATTATTTATTAATATTTATTGATAAAAAGGTATGAATAAAATACATTTCATATTAATTAATTAAGATTAAAACTGTTTATTTTTGTTTTAATATTTGATTCCAAGAATCCAACCTGTGATAAATCAAAGTAGTGTACATATTTTGAAAAAATTGTACAAATTTTGTACACAAGATTGTACAACTTTTGCAGAAATAAATACACTATTTTCATTATTCATATATTTTTTAATGAAATTTAACTAATATTTTATAGCAAACTTATTTAAGGGCTTCCGTTTTAAGACTATTGAAGATGGGACAAAGCGAAAATGAGAAAACCAAGTCCTATAAGTTATTTCAGTTCTTACAGTAAAATCAAATATTTATTTTTTTTTACCTGTATTAATTATAATTGCTTGAAGTTTAATAAAGTATTTAAACTCCAAAATAAATTAGTGTTTACATTCCAACATATAAACCAAATTCAATTTTTTCAAATTTACATTCATAAATCATCATTTTTTTTATTTACATAAATAGAAACGCAATTTTATGTAAAATTTAACTCTTACTTTTTACAATGATTCACTAAATTTTGCTAAAAAGGACACAATACTTAATTTTAATAATCAGCAATTTCTAAATGGAATTAAAACCTAGCTAAAACAAACCATTTAATTTTTTTTGAATAGTTCATTTAAAGTTAAATTTAATATTTACGATTTATTATTATTAATTAAATACATAATAGATTTATTTCACTGTTTAAAAACATCTATTTTCATATTTATTTATAAATATCGATTTAGATTTATTTTGAAAAGAATATATTTTGCAATGAAAAAAATAAGGCATAGTATTAGAGTTTAGCAACCGATTTATTCTTTTGTTTTTCTGTTTCATAATTCAAGACATTTTGTCAATTGCACTTAAAATAATTCGAAAACAATACACTTGAAAGATGTCTGATGTATTTTCTAACATTATTAAATATCTCTCTAGGAATTTTTAAACTATATATTATTACAATAGTTTTTTAAGATTTCTAATGTTATCAAAACGCTGGCTGAAATACTTTTATTAAAATACTGTGCTGATAAAAATTTAGAAGAATTTCTTCAGGAAAAATTTACAAGGGTAACATTTTTGATACTATATCAAATATAACAGGATAAAAATAAAGAAGAAATGATATTCCTTATTTATTATTATTAATATTATTTTTTTTTTGAAGTAGAATTTAAGCACTAATTTTTAATTTCCAAAAATCACTATTTTAAATTAATTTTATATATTTTTAAATGGAAAAAAATAATATAGAAAATAACAAAATATGTCATTATTTTGCTTTCACAATAAAATTTACTTCAATGAAAACTTAATAATTTTTAATTTTACAATTAATTTATTTGATACAAGAAATTCAAGTATAATATTTATTGAGAAATAGTTTATTGAGTAAACTAATGGTTATATTAATTCCAAATTTAAACCTGTTTAGAATGACTGTGTTTTCCACTTCTATGAGAACTTTTTTATTTGTTATATATATTTTTTTATTTCAAATAAAATATATTTTTAATTTAAAAACAAAAAATCTTCACTAGAGGATATATAATTCTTATTTAAGTTAAAGGAAGGTTACGCCATCTGTTGGTAAAAAATCATAATGTAAACGTTAAATAAATTTGATAATAGCAACATATTTTACATACCTAAATATCATATATAAAATATTCTACAAGGAAATGTAAGTTTCCAATTTCAATTTAGTTGTGTTTGAAATCTGCATAAATTTTTATTAGTAAAGTTATTTTCTCAAAATTTTTTCTATGTTTAAATGCAGATTAAAATTACAATAATGGAATTATTAGACTACAATTTTAACGATAAATAAAAATAATATGTTTATAAATTAAAAATAATATTGATAATGAGAATATAATGTAATAAATATTTTTATCGTTTGATCAATTAAGATAAATTCATTAAACATACAGTTAACTAATAATTTTATAAAAATCATTCCTAATGTATTTTTAACAAAATATTTAGTTTGAATAGAATCTTTTTAACATTATATGAAAAAAAATTGCAAAAATATAATCACTATATAAAATTTATGCCTTATTTAAATCGACTTTGCGCACAATTCAATGATTAGCACATTCACTTTTTTTTTTTTCAAGAGCTCGTGATTTTGAATTCCTTGAATTTGAACTTTGTTGTGGTTCAAATGACCACAGAAGTTACAAAACAACAATGGGTTAATTTAAACTATCAAACAGCAAAACTATTAAATTCCTTTAATAAATAACAATATTATCTCAGTGGAAAAACTATTTAGAGTTTCTTATAATTTATATATTTGTTATCCGTGTATTGAGAAATACTGAATGTTTTTTTTTTTTTAATATTAAAATTAAATTTCAGCGGTATCATTTAATTTTATTAATGAAAATATTATCAATCAAGAAGTTAAACCCCAATATGTGTCTTAATTGATAAAAGGAGATTAATATCTTTCGCTTATTCGGATATTATAATATTCTTATAAGAACTATACGTAAATCACATGAAAATATCAAGTGACGCTACCGTACAGGGCACACTTTAAAAAAGATAGTAAAAAAAAATTATACGTGATCAGGTTAAATAATCAAATTCGAGTAATATTTTTCCTTTAAAATTTCAGTATGGAAATTCCTTTTAAATGCACAAAAATCAATACTGGTTATCGGAATAAGTAATTCATAATAGCTTCGAATTTGTAAATAATAAATTTGCTTAGAACACGATTTCCAATGTTAAACAAATTACACATGAAGTGATTTTCAAAACAGTTAGTTTCTTTTTTTGTCTATTCTAAAATTTACAGATTTTTTAGAAGAGTAAAATACTAAAGTTTGTTGGTGTTTTCTCTATATCATTAGAATAAATCTTCCTCTGAAACATTGATTTTTTTGTTTTGTTTTTATGAGGCTTGAAATCTATTAAATTTGATTCAGGCTTAGTACAGCCCACCTACCTAATTTAACATATTTTTGGCTAAATATTGGCCAAGCCGTTTTAAACACCATACTTTTTTTAATAAAAAAAAAAAATTATACCACCAAAATTTTCGACGAAACATTGTGTTCCAAAAATGGCGACAATATTTTTTTCACCAAAAATAGTGGATAATGGAAACAAATTTAAGTCCATCATCTACGATTTTATGGAGAAAAAAAAAGATTAAAGAGTGGTTAATAAAAATGATTTGAATTAAATATGTGTAATTTTTTGAAAATAATACTGAAAACCTTAAAGTATTTTGGCCTCAATACTTAATATTAACTGAAAGCATCGGATAAAAAACAACAGGAAATAAGCAGATTTCATGACATTTGTGAGGTGGATTCCCCATGGAGAATTAAAAATTAAAAGAAGGAAAAATAAAAAGATGTAATTTTAAAAACACTGGCGAAAATCTATCACATGCTCTTTCATTGGTATGGGTTGCTACATCCTATTATTAATCTCCTTCCTTGGCGATATTTTTAGCAAAACTTCTGGGTAGACTTTACCAAAGGACAGCCGTAATTTTTTTTTCCAGTAATTTATGTAAATTATGGGATATGAGGTTAATAGATATAAATTGAACAAAATTTGCAGCTTTTTTAAATTTTTATTACATTAAAAATTTTTCTTGTTAGTGTGTTTGTTGTACTAAAAAAAATTTCAATAAAAAGGGTTAATAGTTTACAGAAGTAATTATCAGTATTTTGATGATATATCCTTTTTTTCAAGCAGGTTTGCTTTTTAATTCAAATACTTGCAGAGACTAAAAGATATTTCATAAAATGACGTAATACAGTGAATCATAACTGCGAATTATGACTCACGATATTATGTCATTTTATGTAATTTGTTTTTCTACATTTTAGAAATCTCATGTAAAAGTAAAAATTCGTGAATTATATCATTTACTTATATACTTTGCAGAAATAGTTGATACATGGAACCGATAATTAGCTGAATAATGAATTTAACTTACACACATGGTAGCATCTTTATGACTACATATCAATCAATTGTTTAATTTTCTAGAGAAATTATATTCCTTAGCAGTCATCAATTTCTTCAAAAGTCCGCGACAACGGTATACTTCTTCCGAATCCAATGTCAAGCAGAGGAGCACGGTCACAGTTTGGAAACTGTGTTTTAATCACCGTCAGCGGGGTTGGGAAATTGAAATTATTAGTGAGGCAAGACTGATAAATGTGGAGGACATTAATTAATAAGGTAGTAGAGAGGAAGCCGACCACCGGTCACCTCGGTTTATTAAATTTCGAACACTCCGGTCCTGAAGAGCGATTCATTTCGAAACGTCATGTGACACTGCATTGCCTGTCAAGGTGGAGCAGGCTGAAAAGGGGGTGGCCCTGATTTGGCCCCTACAGATATTAACGCAGTTTCCATCACATCGATTAGAAATTCGAGTGGTGTTTGAAGGGTTGGCTCAAAAACCTTTTCTTGATGAAAATATTTCACAGACCGAGTTGCTAGTAATTTAAGTCTGATGGAAATGCTCTTCAAGGAATAAGGCTTTCGCAATTCCAGATTAATAGTTTAATTTCAAAATTGCAACGGCCATAGAATGACTAGTGCTCCATTTGTATAATTTCTAGTTATTGCATCAATTATAAAGTCGATACACATATGTGTGATTTAATGGGAGATACCAATATTGGATGGCGGCATATTTGTATTTACTTATTGATGCTGTATTAGACGATTAATTCACGAAACAACGTACCCCTTAATTACAGGATAATTCAGTACTATTTATCTTTGTTAATTGATAATTCAGAGTTTAATTACTTTTGCAAATGATATTCAAATATGTATAATTTTTGTAGATAAAATAATATATTCGTATTTGTATGCGATGATATGATACTGCATTCGTATAGTAAAATTATTATATTAAAAACAATAAATAGTTGTATGAGCATATATATTAAAATTTTTACCCTGTTCATCCACTGGAATTTTGCCCTATACTGTATTAGGGATGGTGTACAGAATCAAAGGAAACATATCGATTTATAGGTCTCAGTAGTTTGAAATAAGTTTTCTTTCGAAATTTTCTTTATAGCGCTTACATTTAGCTTAAAGCTATAATTATGGTTGATTCGATTTCCCTGTAAAGCTGCTTATAGCGCAATGTAACTAATTTAAACTATGTAACTTTCCACTTCAAAAATCTTCTCGCTTCATGAAAAAAATAATAATAATGTATATTATTGTTAAAAATGTAATGATGTTTTTAATATAATTTGAAATGATGTTTTTAATACATATAGAATCTTCAAATGACATACACATAATGTTTTAAATTATTGTTTATAGCAGAATATTGTTTTACTTTTAGAAAAACAGTATATAGCATTTCAACTTTGGCATGTTCTTATCTAAATTGGGTATGCATGATATTAATTCAAAGTTTATATATTTTATGGAATGTTTATTCTCAACCATAATTTTAGAGTCTACTAATAAATAAATAATTGTTTTGTGCAGAAAAACTATTGATACTGTTGACACAAAAAATTGTATCTTATAAAGTTTCCCTAAAAACACTTTATTTAAATTTATATTAAATAAAAAATAAAAGTGGCAAAACATATGGAACAAAATGGACTGGAATCTCTACATTAAGTGATACTAAGTCAAAGTAAAAAGATTAGCTTGAAAATGTTCCGAAAAATTGCAGCCATAGCCAGACACCATGGAAACAGATATTAATTTATTGAAATGAGGAAATATTTCGGCACAAAGCACAATGTATTCATAAAACTTTTAAAAATCCCTTATCTTTGAAGGAAGCATCGAATATAGAAGGGGGAGGGAAATCCCCATTTTCAAATTAAAAGACCATTTTAAGAACATCCCTCTTCGATGACGTTCCCTCATTATCATCCCTTTCCTTTTTCCCCGAGCCCTTCCTAATACTAAACTCATTGTTTAACTTTACGCCCTGTTAATAAGTGCCCGTCTCCCCTTCACCAATCCACTATTCTTGTAAACTACACTCATCCATTCTCTTGGCAGAACAACAAAACAACTCCCACCACTTTTATAAGTGGCATTTCACCATAGAAGGACAAGTGTGTATATGGCCTTCTACTTTTATACACATTCACCAAAGAGTGTTTCTGGATCCCCGTGCAGGAAGAGAAATGACGGCTATCCGTCTTGGTCGAAGGCCCACCACCCCCGCCAGCTTGTTGGAGGGGTGCTTTTGTTTCTGCACCCTTAAAATTGATGGGCTCCGTTCCGATGGACGTCGTTTGGATGGTCTATCCTAGCGATTTGGATACCGTGAAGAGAAAGTTGGAGGAACTTTGAAGTCTGCCATTATCGAATGACGGTTTGTGAAACTGGGGCTCTGTTTCCCGAGCCTATGTATTGATATTATTCAGAAACTTGCACATTTAAAAACGACCATTAAAATTTGAAACGTTTTAAAGGTGATTAATCCAAAAATTTATATATTAAATAAATTGGTACTTTTCCGTTTCGCCGGCGCAAATATCGCCAAGCGAAAATTAAGTCGCCAATTGGCGACAACTCACAGTATACACATAAAAATTTTTAAATAATGGTGCACATAAAAATTTTCAAATTTATTTATTTAATTGTTGTTCACGCTATGCGTGGAATGATGGATACCAGAGTCTCAATTTATTTGCTAATTATATTAGATTACAATTTATCGGGTGATGCATATTTTAAAATCTTATTATTATATATTATACATATTTTTTATGTGAATCTGTTACGATTATTATTTTTTAAGATATATTTTTAAAATCCGTTTTTTTCTAAAGAGATTTCATGAAATTATTAAATTTGTATATATAGCAACATAGCATAAAATTTTAAAATGGAAAAAAAAAGGAGACGAAATCAAGTCGTTGACAATAAAAGGCCGTCACATGTTTTGGAAAAGTAAAAGGTTACCAGCGGAGATTTCCTTCTAGCACCGGTTGTATCATTTTTGGCGACTTTATCGCCTGCGCCGGCGAAACGGAAAAGTACCAATAAATTTTCATTTTTCGAATGATTCAAAAATGAATATTTGATTTAATTTTGTACAAATATTGCAAACAAGTTTTTAAAAAAGGTAAATTCAAATTGAGCTGCACGTTGTATATTAGTTATAATTTATTTTATACTAAAATAACATTTACAAAGTAGTTGTCCTAAGAAATCAATGCTATTTAAATAAAAAATTTTAATATAAATTTTATTCTCTTCATAGTTACACTAAAGTTCAACCAGAAAATGCTATGCAGTGTAGTATTAAAATATTTGCCGCCTACCCTGTGTGTAGTGGTCAGAGTGCCTGACTGCTGATAGGGAGGTGCTGGGTTCGAATCCCAGTTCGGGCATGGATGCATTTCCTCTCTCTGTCTATTCTGTCTTTGTCCTTTCTTTGTATGAAAGGACAAAGTTGGGGTTGCCTACCCTATAAACGGGTTCCTATGACATGTGTGTACTGAGGAAGTTGGACTCCACACCAAAATATGGTTCAGTTAGAAAAGTGGAGCAGCGCACCCCATATTGTTAATTTTATTGGCAAAGGACAGCATTAAAATATTTGAATGATGAACTGATTATAAGTGTGAAATAAATCAACATAGGAAATTAAATTCTATATTTTCCCAAATAATACTTCAAAAGGTAAAATCTTAATTTATTAATTTCATTTAAAGATTAAAAATTTCATTCATTCAGACTTTCGTTTAATGCATTATTCCTTTTTGAAAATGTAAACTTAATTATCGCTTAGATTGAAAAATGATGTTGTCATAATTAAGGCTCCCTTTCAATAATGCGTAAATGCAAATAACTGTTAATGGGAGTTGACAGCTATTAAACAGAGCTCGAATCAAAAGACTAGTTTCATCAACAAAATGGGGCAAAAAATCATTAAGAAGCTTAGTTTGAGATGAAGCAGCCCTGACTAATGCGATAATAACTAGAGAGAAAGTGGCGACCAAAGAAAGTAACCTCAAGTGAAAAGCATCGCCAATATCTTTCGACAAACTATTTCCAACTGGATTGTCCAGAGTCACGCATTTCTCTGATTTGTCACGCCAAAATGAAATCTTCAGCAAAAGCAAAACTAAAAACAAGAGAAGCTGGGGAGGAAAAATTAATCATCTCGTCAACGTCCATTATTTCAGCCAGAAAACGAATGTCACCAGTTTTCGCTAATGGAAAGTTCTTTTCAAAGATACCACACTTCAATTACTTAAAAATACTAGCTAAATGCACTAATGGAGTATTCTCTTGTGTTTAATGCTTCTGCCGGAAACCAAACTAATCTATCATTACGGGGTTAACGGCGTGGTTTTGTGCTCGCTCCTGTTTATCTTGGCGAAGGAAATATTTTTAAGGACACAAGATTTCATCAAGAATTTTTTTCTTCTATCAATAGAATGAGAACTGTATCCAATGCAGAGTAAATGGTAATTTTATCTGGACTCCTAGAATGCGTTCGAAACATATTTTTATTTTCAGATTGTGTTGAAAACGTTTAATTCCTTCAATAACATAAGAAGGAAATTTGAAAAATAAAATAAAACATTATTTAATGCCAAATACAACTCTATTCAGAATTCAATCTCATTTATACAAAGCAAATATTAAAGTGATTTCATTGTTATAATAATGAGAAATTATGGTCAGTTGAGTGAATGATTTTCAAAGGATTGTAACTTTTAATTATATAAATATATACTTATGTAAATAAATTTTATTAATATAATATTTATAATTTAAAGAAAAGGAATTATTATTTCTGGATTTAAAATTAACGATTTCAAGTTGTGAATGTCTTCTCCTGTAACTGAGGAAGAAATTGCTACTTACTATTAATCATACAATAGGACAAAAAATTATTATAGCTTTTGAGCATATATATATATATATATATATATATATATATATATATATATATATATATATATATATATATATATATATATATATATATATATATATTAACTCACATTTATTTGCAAGAACAAATAAGTGGTTATTGACTACTTATATTCTTAATGTATGTATTCTTAATGTTAAAGGTACAAGATTATATAGCTTTAAACATTCAAAATTAAAGGTAAAAATAACTAATTACTTTTGGTCTTAAGCTAGCTTTGTATGTAAATTCTAAATTTTAGAAACGCCATTCTTTAAAAATGTGTATGTATTCTTCTCGAGCGAAACTTGTGATTTCGAATATAAATATTATTTTGTGATGCTTCACAAAAATTAATTAAAACTAGCACTTTAATTGTATTTGTAATTAAATACTTACTCAAATTGCTTTACAAATTGTGGATTACTGTTTCGAAACAGAAGGAGGAAATCCACACTCTTCGGATATAAACAATCCAACTACTGTGCTATATTAATAGTAAACATCAAGAGTGAGTTTTGAGGCAACTCTTCTAAATGCTGTCACCGACTATGATGGCTCTTTCCTTAAAAGTGCACTTAAACTTCAAAATGGCGGAGCTGGAACAGAGTATGAAGGGCAGTCACAGACTTGATGGGCCCCAGATGGATGGATGGCAAGAGGCATTACGGGCAGGGTAATTACTCAAAGTACCGTCATCAATTAATGTCGTCCTGCCTGGATTATGGACCTTGAGGAACACGGGCGCACTGTCGCAGGACACAATGCACAAGCTCGGTGTTTTTATTAATGATATCTTAGTGACGTACCGCAGAAAGGCTTTAGGGTTAAAACCTCTAATAACCGGACTTCAAAACGCCGGATTTTCGGAGAGGTTCTCAAGCTCCCGGAACGAAAGGGTAGCGTAAAGTGTAATTCGTTTTAATTAGACGTGGGGGCAACTGCAGGGTGGCTTCTGTCTGTGTTCTCTCTCTTGTTCTCGACACCACAGAAGTAATTATTCTTCAGCGTTTAATCGAATTCTATCCAAAACCAAGCAGATTTATAGCCAAAGTGCATGATAAATGGAGGTGTTTAACAAGTTCAAATTGTTAACGTTGACTCATATGTTCGAATGGGAACAGGGGACGATGTCAGTTTTTTAAACAGATTGCTCTTGAATTTTCAGAAGGCATGGAAAAGTAGTGGTTTTTATTATACCTCAATAATGATGTAGTAAATAACAATTACACGATGCAACTATTACAAATAAGGGAATAGAATTAGCTGTAGATATTTATACTATACTGCTCAGTCTTATATAAAACAATTATTTTTATAAAATAATAATATATTTTTTATAAATAATTAATCATACATTTGCTGAAAAAAATATAATAATTATTATTTTTCCTTTGTTATTTTATTGATTTACAATATTTTTATTTTATTTATTCTATTTTTTTTATTCTGTTTAATATTTAAAAACTGAATTTTGGCCGAAACAATTTTTTAAAATTCAATGAGAGACTTCCAAATCAATAACTGATATAAAAGATTAATATACAATTTGCTTTTCATTTATGTTAATTCATTTTACTATGGTTCAATTTTACAATCTTTTCCTATTAAATTTTATTTAAATGGCATTATATTATTAATAACTGCTGAAAAGTTTATTACAATAAGAAAAGAAGAAGGATTTACAATTTTTCATTTGTTAAATGCTATCTTTATTAAAAAAAGATACAGAACTTTTAGACTTTTTTTAGTTATAAGAAAAATTTCATAAAAATTTTAGTTTTCTTAAGTATATATAAAACATACAAATATAAGAAACAAGTTATAATTTATGTATATATATATATATATATATATATATATATATATATATATATATATATATATATATATATATATATATATATATATATATATATATATATATATATATATATTTCGTGTGTATAGCAATATTTATTTGATTTTGGTATTTTATGTTTTCTTGTATTTATATGCTAATTATTTTAAATTTGATGATTTCATATGGTTTTGATGTGTAGTGTCATAATTTTCGCAATTGTTCTTTGCCATTGTAGAAAAGCCATATTTTTTAGCCAAAGTGACTATGATAACAATTTGCTGATTATTTGGGCTCTTAATTCAATATGCATATTCACACTTTGCTTTATAGCATTAGGAATTATTTGGATTTAAATTTTACATTCCTTTATACTTTACTGAAGTTCTCCTTTGCCTTTTAATATTCCTATTTCTCTACAATATATTTTAAGTTTAAAGATTTTCATATTTTTTTTTTTATATTTGTCACTTAAGCGTAATTCTCTAAATAAAATTTTTAAGTTAATTTTGTATGAAGAATTTCCTAGAATCAATCTTATTAAGATATTAGAAATTTAAGAAATATTAAACATTGTTAAATTAACTTTTGCATCAAAGGAAAAATAATAAACTGATAATTCATAAGAGGATTTGTGATGCAGGTACTCGAAACGGAAAATTTCGCGATCACATCTACCTAAAATATCTTACTGAAAGAACTTATAACGTGTGACTAATTCGTTATTTTTCTTCTTATTTTTTTCTTTATTTTTTTCTTTTAATTTAGTATAATTAGAAAAATACTTCGTTATTTTTCTAATAATACTAAAATCGATCTAACTTAATTATATTAAAATCGATTTAATTTTAATTATAAAGTTGTTCGTGATATTCTAACGAAGAAAAAGTTGTCAGATTGTATTAGGAAACAAATGCCAACTAAAAACATGTTTGCAACTACATAAATGAAACTATATTCTATTTATCTAATATACTTAATAAATAAATCATTTACAAAAATTAAAAAAAAAAATTGCTATAATTTTATTTACCGGCATTTAATATGCAAAAATGTATCAAGATACATATTTAGCTTATTATGATTCTCTCAGTAAAATATTGTAAAAATATAACTTAAATCACGGTTAAATATGTTGCTAAATTGTGTAAACTACTTTGGATTCCCAACTGAATATGATTTTCGTAATTTTTTGAAAGTATATTAATGCTGAAGAAAATATTAAAAGTCTGAAAAGATATGTTAGTTATAAGCATACAGATAATTATTACTCAATTTATGGTTATTAAATTCATGATGAATGTGAAAAAATTAAATTTATATAGAGTCTAATTAAGGCAGGGACATACAGGGCAGTTGCCCCATGGCCACACATCAGAGGGACTCCCAAATCAAATGAAAAGTTTATTTACGTTGTTAATCAAATAAAATCATTTGCCAAATTTATTAGAAAATTTGTTGATGTGAAGCAGAAGAGGGCCCTCTAAAGAAGCTTTTGCCCCCGCGTCTCAATTAGGCTAGATCGGCCCCTGAGTTTATACAGCGGAAAGTATTTACAAATATGCCTATAATAATAAAATAATTAGTTTGATGACACTTATAATAAACGGATTTTTAATTTTTTATACAATAAGTTTCCTTTAAAGACGAGCATTAAACAATTTTATTTATTCATTTGAAATAGTTTATTTACATATAAAATATGTGAACCATTTTAAAAACAATCTGCTCACATGAATTGAATCTTCTAATCAGAAATAAAAATAATGTTAACAAGAAGCAATAAATTACAGATGTGTATTTTAAATTTTCTTTTTATATTTGGTTACCAACAGCCTGATACAACTGAATTATCATGATAATTAGAAATTTTGGAAAAGTGAATACCTCGAAATAATGTTATTAATGGGAAAAACAGTGTTTCGATCATTTAATCGAAATCGAATCGCGTTTTAGAGATAAACAAAAATCCAACGAAGATTTCACGATAGTTTTTAATCCAAAGCGAAACACAAGAAAGGGACAACACTGGGTGTTTCGAAGAACTAAATCACCTGGAAAAACATTCATCTTGACGACTGCTGCACGCAAAAAGCGCACGCGGGAAACGAACGCCATCTTTCATCGATAGATCCGTTTCCTTACAAAACGAATATCGCCATTATAGTTATCAATAACAGTGTTATAAAAAAACAATCTCAGCGGTTTCATACAAACAAAAGGGCGGGAGGATGTGGGGAGAGGGAGGTGCAGCAGTGGTAATAAATAGCGACAATTATCCGAAGTGTTGGAACACCTCTGAGATGGGGGTCTTTTGTTCCATCGCGCCCAGTCTCCACCTCTCATCGCTGTTGCCACCGTCATCAAAGAAATAAAAAAAATAAAAGAATGATGCAGCGCAACTGAAGAGAATGGAGAAAAAAAAACAAAATGAAAAATTTTCTACAATCCGTTTCCATCCATAAATAAAAGCGCTCCGGCAGGTCGTCGAAGAAAGTTGGGGGTGAAGAGGGGGTGGAAGATTCTGGCGAAGAGGCTATTTTTTACAGCGCCCGACTAGATTCACCACTTAAGCGAATAACTGATGTGCCCAATATTTCACCACCGGATTTGCTGCCGCTGCCACTAAACACGTGCTCCGACCACGGGCAGAGTGGAGTTGAGCGGACCTATTCCTGTGCAAAAGGCAACATCGTGATTATCACAGTGAGATCAGATTAAATCGGAGTCCCCTTCAAAAGTGTTCGGATTCGATATTTATGGCATCCCCAAAGGCTTGATTTATCCTTACGAGCGATTCCCTTTAATATTCGTCGGGAAGTGAACGAATACATTTATTACTGTTTAACAAATGACGCAAGTCCCACGGGGTATTCAATTCTGAAGTTAAGGGCACGCCAACTCTGCCCTCTATGGCAGATAAAAGTATTAAATCATAAATCTAGCACGAAGATATTAGATTATAGTTTACGTAATTGGGAAATTATAACTAAAGCGGAGTAAATTTCTTTTGTTGAGCAGCAGCACGAAGGAAAAAAAATATTTGCCCGGAAAGCTATACTTAAAAGTACGAATTCTAATATAAGCAGCAATATAAAAAATAAAATCTGTTTTTTATAATTTCAATTTATGTGCTGAATCACTTATACTTGATAAAATCAGAGAACCTTCAATTACAACTCTCTCGGACAATGAATTTCAGGATATGTATACACTGCTAAATTCTTAAATTACTTTTTTTAAATTGATATTTCTAAAGAATTTATTACAAGCATAAAACAAAATATATTTATACATCATGTATAAATAACTTTTATGCTTGTATAGTGAAAAAAAGAACTTGATTTTTAATATTAAAATAAAAAAAAAACTGAAATCACGAAAAAGTTGAATTTTTAATTCATTTATTTTGGAAGTAACTCTCACAAGACAACAGCTTAAAAAATCGTGATGTTTTGATACACAATACGAAGTTTAGAAAGACACATATTTTTGGCAATTAATGTAAAATATTAGTTTACAAGAAGCCCGGTGGCTCAGTGGCAGCGTTTCACGCTCCCATGACACAGGTCCGAAGTTTCGATCCTCGGGCTGGGAAAGGTTGACTCAGTATTTCATCCCTTCAGTGGATCGATTAACTGAGTACCAAGCATGCTTGGGAACTAAACACTGGAGGCCTTACGTTAGGCTGACCACCTAACTGGGACATATGCTTCGCACCCCAGGGCCCTCGGTCATGAAAACAGTTATGGGCACTGTAGGCCTTGGACCACATGGGCTGTAATGCCATGGAGTTTAGTTTAGTTTTAGTTTACAAAAATATGTGCGTTGATAATTTGTACCATAATAACAAGTCGTCAAAGACATCGTAAAATATTCTAATTTAAAAATTGGCAAGTTTTGCACATTATGAAATTATTGAACCACTGAACACACACACACCTACACATACAAACACACACAAAAGTTTCAAAAGGTTATGTTACTGGAGCTAAATAGAAAAAAGGCCGCGGTGGTCTAGTTGGTTATTGCACCAGCATGCTTAACTATACCTAGCTCTAAGTTGGCCTCCACCAGTTAGATAGAAACAACCTGGTGGAGTCTTCGTGATTTTGAAGAAGAAGTCAAGAAGAAGACACACAATACTTGGCCTGCCACTCCCAGAGGCATCATTTCCCTTGGACGACATTGCAATCAAGCCCAGTTTTAACGTGCCCAAGTTGCCATTAGCGGATACGACAGATCTTCGGTCGACCGAGATTCGAGCTCACTACTTTCCAATAATCAGAACGATGCCTTAGCCAAAGAGGCCTTAATCATGGCCGACCGAAGATCCATCGTAGTCACTAAACGCAGCAAGAACATGTAAAAACTGGGCGTGTCTGCAATGTCCTCCAAGTGAAATGATACCTCTGGGGTGGCAGGTTAAGTATAAGAAAGTTTTCTGCTCGTTCCTTGCATCAAGATCATGAAGACGTGGCTGCTTCTATCAAAAGGGTAGAGCCCAACTTAAGGTTAGGTACAGGGAAGCATACTCGTGCAACAACAAGAGCTAAACTGAAGTCCCATCTTTGAACACGCACAGTTAAAAGTTTGTTTTGAGTTTCCCAAATTGGAACATAACATAATTGGGAAGTGAATAAATCTTCTGATACAGAAAATATTTCATAATATTTTTTATGCAGAAAATAAAAAATGCAGGAAAGATTAACTAACAAGTGTATTAAAATGTATTTTGATCAAAACATATGGCACATATATTTCTAATTGTTGCTCAAGTATAACTGGAAAACCCATACAATATATATATATATATATATATATATATATATATATATATATATATATATATATATATATATATATATATATATATATTATTATTATACTTATTAATTTCAAGAAAACACATGTTTATTACTAACACTTCAGTATAAAATTCGAATTTATCATTCCTATTTTTTATTTCTGTTTATAACTATTTTTGGTATTCTGAGTAAAAGGTGATAAATGCACATAGTATGAAAAATTTGTAAATTATCCCAAAATTATTATCTCGTTTATCTTTCTCATTGAAGTAAGCAAAAAACTTACTTGACAAGAACTGTTGCCATAAAAAACGCTAGTACTTAAATAAAAGCGATTGCAGTTAAATATGCAGTTGGATAAAATCCAACAAATTTTGCAACTGGTCCACCGAAATATAAGAAGCAGATTCATCACAACTTTCAAATAAATGTTGTAATATTAGTTTTTAAAGACGACATTGATTAACAATTTTTTAAAGATGACATTTTTGGTATAAGAGTAGAGGTGAAATTGAAAATATTCGGCATATATTTTGCTACGTAAGAAAGCTAAATATCACATACTATGATGCAACATGCTTATAAATTTACACAACAAAAAAGAAAAATAAAGTGATAAGTAAAAAATTAACAGCTAAATAACTTTCCTAGTTAATGATGGTAATTGTTGGGGATTATTTTCATTTGTCAAAATCCCTTTATATGCTTCGGTTTGGTTTGGTTTGTTTGTCGCTCAACGGTCATTTTTTGCACACGAGGGCTAATTAGACCGGGACCTACGGCTTAAAGTGGATTCCGAACCACTACAAACATCCATGCCCAAGGAGGGATTCGAACCCATGAACTGTTGAACCGAAGGCAAGAGCGCTAACCATTCGGCTGCCAGCTCGGCCTTTATATGCTTCATAAACTTTTGTTTATTTTTCATTTAATAAGTTTGGATGACCAAAAACGCATCCATGATTACAGGAAATATTAGAAATAAACAGTGCTTAATTGAAAATTTAAACATGATAAAGCCTCAGATATTAACTTGCAATAAATGCATGCAATAAATTACAGAAATCAAATTAACTTTACAATAACATTCAATACTAAAGAGAATTTACACTGAAGATTTACAAGAGGTTCAAAACGAGACGTTTTGAATTGCAAATCATAAAGAATTTTAAAACTTGAAACAATTATTTTAACAATTTTATAGAAAATGTGCAAGTGTTTAATAAATAACATTATGATTTACAAATAAATATTATTTGTAAATGTAAAAATTGTTAAATAGTTGTTAAGAAGAGTAGAAAATTATTAAAAGAAAAAATATTATATCCAAATTATATATCAGATAGCTTCTTCAAAGTACGCGTGGGATTTTAATTATACTTATTGTATTTGCGTTAGTAGAAAATAAATTGAAAGAATAAATTTAAAAATAAATTTAGTTTTTAAATATTTTTAAATAAATTTTCAGAGAAACTGATATTTTTTTTAAAATTTAAACATATATTTTAGGATTTCAAAGGAAGTTTTTCTTAAGAAATAGATTTATTACTTATTACGATGAAAAAAAATAGTTTTTATAATTTAAAAATATAATAACACTTCGGTAATCTGCAAATCATTTATTTTCAATGTTCGAAAACACTATAGAAACTATATTAGGTCTACAGTAGATTCAGTAGAATATTTTATACTCACTATCATATTTTTTTTCAGTTATTACTCAAATATTCATACTGCTGTATATTTCATATCCAACAGTGAATGTTTCAGTGATAAAATTTTTTACTTAATATTTTATGTCTATCAGTGAATATTTGAGTGATTTTCATACATTAGTATTTTGTTATTTCTTTTTAATTCTTCGTTAAATATAATACATATTCATGACTTATTTATATGTATTATATTTATTTAATATTATACATATTATATTTATTTATATATATTATATTAAAATAATACTTTTTTATAAGTACTCATTTTTAAATGCACAGCAATTTTATATCAATGTATTCGATTACATTGCATTATTTTCGAGAAAAAAACCAAGAAAAATTTTATCTATTACATTTATTTATTAATTCTTGCTTTAAAATAATTTAGGTACAAGTTCTAGGTTTGGTTTGTCGCTCAATGGTCAATTCACTATTGCACGCTATGGCTAATTAGATCGGACCAATGCCGGGCGATGGCTGAGTGATTATCGTTCCTGATTCCTAATATGCTGGTCCTGGGTTCGAATCCCGGTGCGGGCATGAACGTTTCTCTCTGTTTCTTAGTCTTTTCTGCTGAGATGATGAATGAATGTGGCTCACCCTATGAATTGGTTGGGAGGGTGACCACGGTGTACTCTCCTTCACTGGGTTGCTGGGACGTGTCCACGTTAATATGTGACGTCCAAAGTCCTTACGCTGGTGCGGTGTGGATGTGGAGAAGAGGATGCCAACTCAGGTGTGGCCTCGACACCTGACCGTGGTTCAAAATGACGAGGCACCTTAAAAAGTGCAAAGTCGTACTTTCACCTTCGTGGTGCTCTGATCCAAACGAAAGACGCTCTCTATTGATTTAATTCGCACTGCCAAAGGCACAGCGAGCTTGGCTTGTCCAAGTGTCATAAGCAACAACAACAATAACAACGGATTTGTGGTAGAGTGACGTGTGTAATGCTACTCACTTCCGTGACTGGGTGACACAGATGCCCACTGGGTAATAATATTAACTTTGGTAATAACATTACCAAAGAGCACCGTCCCACCCGAAGGTATGCGGTGGAGAACGTCGTCGGACAGTAATCCTGGAGGGAACCCAGGCTCAGCACTTGGCCAGGGCGTGGGAGTAGAGCTCCTTAAGTGGTGGACTGTCCAAACCGAAGGGATAAAAGGGGTTCTATTGGGACTCACTGTGGCTGGAAGAGGGCCATGATGGCCTTAATTGAGAAAGATACAGCACAAAACATATATATATATATACAGATACAGGCAAGTTTACAGAAGGTATTTGCATATGTACAAGGAAGAAGGAGGTGGAGGTTAGTCAGTGAGCTGAAGGAGGAGTTCAGCCTGCAGGATTTCCTTGGCACCTCTCCTGAATTCTTTAAGAGGTAGGAGCTGCTTGAAGTGTAGTTGGTGGAAGTTCTTGGGAAAGGTCTTTTCTCGAATGTTGGAGTTGCGGCTACAGTGGAGGAGAAGGTGTTCCGGATCTTGTACATCGCCGTCATGTGGACAGACATCTGATTGCCCGTGGAATCTGCTGCGATAGGTGCCGAAGACTCCGTGCCCGGTAAGAAGCTGGTTTAGGAAGAAGTCCCCTTGTAGTATTTTCCCTGAAACTTTTGGGATGCCTACTGGGTAACGATAAATGAGTAGCAGTTTCCGGCCTTGTTGTGGCGAAGGCTTAGTCACTTAGGGCCTGTTGTTTTTAAGAAAAAAAAAGAAAAAAAGACTGGTACCTTAAAAAAAGTTGAAATCTCTAACCAGTACAAATACACATATACCTGAGGTGTGGGATTATAGATATAAACTCTGTAATTCTTATTTCTAAATATTTTATATTAATTTATATTATATTTCAGACTGTGTTTATAATGCAGAATCATCTTGGATTCATACTACTTTCAACACCACACAGTGGACAGCTTAATGACCATGGCATGGAATTTTAGAATTCTGGGAGGATATTTTATAGATAGGGGCCAAATTTACGACAAACAAGGTAGAAAATCCCGTAAACTCTCAAGCACCCACCATGACGGATCTGCATGTAGAAGACAGAAGCACCAGTGGCTGGAATCAAACTCGGGACCTGATGATCCGAAATGAGCTGTCCTACCTCTAGGTCAGGGTGAGCTATGAAAAAGGGCTCCTTATAAGGAATCTAAATTTTTAAGCGCGTTTAATAAGAAAATATGAAAATTTTTTATATATTTGGAATAATCGTAAATTGCGCCATCTATTATTTGATTTGGCCAAAATTAATGAATATTCATAAGACAACGATATTATATTCATATATAAAATATGATTGATGAATACATTTATTGATTACTAATTTTAGGTTACAAATTTCAGTTAGCTTTTAGTCAATCCTATATCAATGACATGTGTATAAAATATATAATTTTTTTAACATATGTGTTAAGCGTATATAATTCTTTTACTCTATCATCGATAATCGCGCCGAGCTGGCAGCCGAATGATTACCGCTTTTGCCTTCAGTTCAATAGTTCGTGGGTTCGAATCCCATCTTGGGCATGAATGTTTGCAGTGGTTCGGATTCCACTTTAAACCGTAGGTCCCGGTCTAATTAGCCCTCGTGTGCAAAAAAATGACCGTTGAGCGACAAATAAACCATCGATATCGCTTAAGCAAAATATTTATTTAAATATTTACAAACTTAATTTTTTTTATCAAAATATATTTACAAATATATTTTGATAAAAAAATTAAATTTTTAAATATAAATTTCAAAATATATTTACAAACTTTTTATATTTTTACACAAACTTAATTTTTTCAGGGCGTCCTTTTAAATACCCCCCCCCCCAACCAAAACAATAATTAACTGACTAATTTTATTGATTTCTTGGTTTCTATTTTTTTATTATTACTAAGTAATATATTAGGTTTAAGACTCACACATTCAGAGTTTAGATTTTATTACATATAACTAAAAAAATTATTGGTCACGCAAAATCCTTATAAGAGCTATCTTTAAAAAAAATAATATAAATTGGACGCTTTTCTAATAACATAACTGTGAATATTCATAACTAGATGGAATGATTACAAATTAATTCTAAAGAGAAAGTGATTAGCGAATCAGTAGAACCTACGATTCGTTTCATTTATAAAGACAAGGGAAACAGATAAAGTCACTTGAAATCCACGAAAGTAAGAATGGTTCACATTTGGGAAGTTTCGTTTGGAGGAACGGAAATTGTGTCTTCCGGAATGGCGACTTTCTTTATTCAGTCCATTCCGACGCTGTCCTAGATTACGTCCTCCGCGGTCATCAATCACGGCGGAGCCACAGACCCTAGTAGGGTCACCTCGGAACATTAGAAACACCTGAAACGCTCTGATGGCCGCGGATGCTACGGGAGTCATTTTCATTCATCCCGATGGAACAGTCGTTAACTTTCTGAGAAAGAAATTTTTTGCTCTGTGGTAGAATAAGGTCAGTGTTGAGTTAATTGCGTTCTAAATACAAATTAGGGAATCATAAAAATCTTTGTTTAGAAAAGAATATATATATATATATATATATATATATATATATATATATATACACACTGCTGGACAATTGCTAAGGACGGATAACACTATCATCCATAGCAACCACAAAGGGCCGTGGTAGCCTAGTGGTTAGGGTATCGGTCTTCCATCCGGAAGGACGGGGTTCGATTCCCATTGCCGCCAAAGACCCACCGAGTACATGCGATATACGTGCTCGTTAAATCTGTGGAATCGAAAGTCCTGTGGTCGATCGTTGAGCAGTTACCATGGGTGCAATGGTCTGGAGAAATTTACTCCCCCTTCAGATCAATGCCAAAATTGAGGGAGTAGATCCTCTGGTGCTGCCATCTATCGGAAGATTTGAAGAGCAAAAGTCGTACTTTCACCTTCGTGGTGCTCTGATTAAACGAAAGACGCTCCCAATTGACTTAAATTCGCATTGCCAAGGCATAGCGAGCTTGGCTTGTCCAAGTGTCATAAGTAACAACAACAACAAATGAAAGGAAGCAAAATGTGGAAAATTAGAATAAGTGCGGGATATACTAAGAAGAAGTATGCGTATGCAAATTTTTTTTCCACGTCTGTTCATCACGTGATAGCGTTCATAAGAGCTTTAAAGACAACGCAACATGTCATCGAACACACGCTGTTCAGGATTGCCTAGACAGCGAGAGTATTCAACACCTCGTATGGCCATCACGTTCTCCAGATCTAAACCCCATTGAAAATGTGTGGGATGCTTTGCGGAGGCAAGTTTCTGGTCGAAACTATCCTCATGTTCGTCTTTTCCGTGGTGCTGTCGGTGATAAATTTGTTTTTATAGCCGACAACGCAAAATGCCATCAAACACTCGCTGTTCAGGATTGCCTAGACAGCGAGGGTATTCAACCCCTCGTATGGCCATCACGTTCTCCAGATCTAAAACCTCATTGAAAATGTGTGGGATTCTTTGCGGAGGCAAGTTTCTGGTCGAAACTATCCTCCGAGAAACAAGAACACCCTCATCCGTGCACTCCCAGAGAAATGGGATAAATTGCCTCAACAGCTGATGGATAATGTTGTGCAAAGTATGATACGACAAGTGGAATGTTGCATCACACTCCACGATGGACATATCCCGTAATGATACCTTTCTTCAAGGTGCTTGCTGACTTTTAGATGTATTGTTCCATTTTTCCGTATGCAGCATCAAATGATACATTTTTTTCTTTCAGATGTGTCACAGCTTTTGTACTTTCCAGAACAATAAATATTCTTTATTCTAATGTCTGAACAGTGAGGCAACTATATTTTATCCAACTGGGCCTCATGTCTCGCTTAATGTTATGCTACATTGCAATTTGTGATCCGTTCTTAGCAATTGTTCAGCAGTGTATATATATATAAACATATTTACACACATATACACATATATGTGACGCACATACATTTCTAACTCTTGGCAACTTACTATTTTCAAATCTTATTTATAACATTAAAAGAAGGCAGGCTTGCTCACTGAAGACAAAGGTCGCGGTGACCTTGATGGTTACGGCGTCGTTCTCATTATCAGAAAGTAATGAGTCTGAATGCCGGCTTAACCGAAGATCCGTCATGTTCGCCAAAAACGTCTGGGGCACGTTAAAACTGCCACGTGGTCGCAATGTCCTCCAAGGGAAATGATATTTTTATGGTGAGAGATCAAATATTAGGGGTCTTCAGTTTGATCCTTGCTTCAAAATCCCGAAGGCTCCACCCGGCTGTTTCTATCTAATTGGTAGAATTCAACTCAAGATTAGGTACAGGGAAGCATGCTGGTGCCACAACAACATGGAAGACACTGACTGGAGTGGCATGGTTCGTTTGGGCGTCGTTTTAACTATCAGTTGATAGTGAATTCGAATTACAGCTGAACCGAAGATTCATTGTGTTAGCTAAAAGTAGATGAGGCATGATTAGTTTGTCTGGTACAATATCCTCCAAGTAAAATTGTAGTTTTGGGAGCGTCAAGTATTAGGGAGTCTTTCTTTGATCCTGCTTCTAAATTTTGAACTAAGGGCTTCAGAGTACATCAGACGACACTGTCTCGACTTTCTACTGGCCACTTGAAGTGTATCATCTTTGTGGACAGTGAAAGAAAATACCCAACATGCCCCAAGTGCGACAATGCTCCGTTTTGCCCACAACACATCTTGAAGTGCTTGGGGTTTTCTCGTGAAGAGGCTGCGAAGGGTCCACATCTGCTTTTGGACTTTTTGGCTATCTATGATCTCATGGATCTTGTCTAGTTCCACTAGACCAGATGGGGATTAGTTCCACCACCACCACCACGACAAATTTTGAAGACTCCCACCCGACTGCTTCCTCTAACTGGCAGAGCCCAACTCTGAGCTAAGTACAAGGAAGTATGCTAGTGCAACAACAAAAACAATAGTGGAATATATAATGGTTATGCCAACATTTCCCTAAAAGTAGCACTTCGTAATTTAAATTCTAAGTACAAGTCCTTAAAGCTTCTTGTCATTCTCCAAGATAGTATTTTATTTGTAAGAAGTTATAACCACAATTCAACCACCATTAGTAAAAATGGTGTACATCAGTTTATATATATCCAGGCATGGAATCCTCAACATTTTGGCCATGAAAATAAAAACATAGTTTAGTTTAGCTATGCCAATTCTTTTACAGAAATATTTTGAACAAAATAAATAAATATGCAAAGAAAAACACAAGTCAAGAAACATCAATTTCGGTCGATATCGAAATTTTTTGTATACTGATTCATGTAATATCGTTTTATGTAAAATTAGGATAAAATTAGAATTTTTTTCAAGTGAAGAAGAATATAAGATTGAGAGAACTGAATGTGGAATAGTGAATTTTATGCTAATCAGAGTAAAATTTTCAGAATTTTCTTAAAAAAACTTTTGAAAAAATTATATAGTGAAATTTATGGTATTGGTTAAGAAATGATTTTTAGGTCTAAAGAAAGAGTGATACATTGAAAGTTATTTATATATGTAGTCTATTACAATTTTTTTTAAAATAAATATCACCTTTTAATAAAAGTTTAAGTTTACCCACTTCCATAATTTTCTTTCATGATTAATTAAAACCCATAATTATAAATATTTATACACCTAGCAGAAAAAAATCAGAGTGAAAATAATGTAATTTAAAACTTAATAAAGTAAATCGAAACTTCCCCAATCTTTTGATAACAATGATTTCTATTTAATACACACGATACTGTGTATAAATAAATATATTCTCGCGAAAGAATCATTTTACTTCTCGAATGATACTCCAGGTAATTTTCATATTTGCTTATGAAGAAATTCATTGGTTGAACAAACACTTCAATCCATCACTAATTCGAATCGTATCTGCAGCATTTAAATGATAGCGAATGAAATTAATCGTTTCATTTCCCAGTGGGGGACACACCTGTGATCGTAACGCACACACACACACCCTGAAATTATCGGACACGGCAAAACCCATCGCGCGTGGGGGGAGCGCGGGTGGAATCGGCGAAAAACGGAAGGGGTGGGGGAAGTAAAGTGCTTTAATCAAATTACCACACAGCTCGGAACAAAGACAACCCTTATCCTATTTTTCCTTCTTCTTCTCCTGGATCGGGACTGTCCGGATAAATGAATAAAAGACCCTCCAAAACGGTTCCGGGGCAAAAATGGAGAAGGAACAACATGTGTGCCGGGGCTTAAGCCCCAATGAAGTGGCTGCCCTAAGTAAGCCCCAGGGACAAAATCAATTTACACACCGTAAGAGGCGAGTAATGAAAGAACGGGGGGTCCCTTGTCAATGGCTGGAGAGGTAAGGATCCAATTTGAAGTGTTTTGCCGCTCTGCCCGTGTTTCATTGGCAGAAAACAAGAGAGAGAGGAAAAGCAATTAATTTCCTTTCCTTCTCAGAGAAATTTCAGGCTCTTCTCTCTCTCATCATCCTCCTGGAGAATTTGCGTTTCGGGTTATAAAACGGATGAGTAGTGTTTTCGGAAAGATTTAGAGGATGTTTTAAAAAAGGATTCTGTGCTTTTCATCTGCTTGAGCAACAGATTCTTTTCTTTCTTTCTTTTTTTTAAAATTTCCACAGTTCCTTTATGCAGAAGAAAAGATTTTTTCTTTTTAATTTCAGTTAATAAAATAGTGGTAAGAAATATGTAAAAAAAAAAGAAGAAAATATTAGTCCCGAAGTATAGCGAAAAATATTGTGCGTTAGTTAATTTCAAATACATTGAATATAATAAGCGATCTTCAAATAAAAATAAATTATTAGCAGATATTAAATGATAAAATATTTTCCACGAGTCTTAAAGTAAAAAATTTTTTGCACAATACGATTTACTATATCTATTAAAATATTGTAAGTTTTTCAGTATAGACATGGTACACTTAGAAGCTGAATTATTAACGCTGTACTCTTCAATTCTCAGCTCGCGAATCCTACTATGAGTGGAGATGTTTTCAGTGGCTCCGAATGCATTTATAAGTGTTGACCCCCTGAAGATATAGCCCTAAAATGTAAATGATCCTAGAACTGTAATGAAACCAGGTGTGATATAAAACAGTATTTTTTGAGCAAACAGTATGATATGTAGTAAATACTTTTTTCTTTCCAATTCATTTGATGTAAATTCATTAAATACAAAACATTTTTCAGCGAAAACTCAAAATTTTAAAGAAAGTGTTTTTTTTAAAAAAAAAAACAAAGATAATTTCTCAGTTTGATATATTCAATAACAAGTAAATATCAAGACTGTGGTGTCACTGTTTATGGTGTCGCATGATTACGACGTTTGAGTCATTATTAAGGAATAAGATCAGTCAATAGTGATTATTTGTGTTGCGAAATCACACTGCTGATGTTTTATGCATTTGTGAAGTCAGTTTTAATAAGTAAAATGATTTAGGTAATGACACACCAAATTGTTATGTTTACATACATAGTATGAGAGAAAAGTAATTTTTTAATTGGGTATGATAGTTATTTTAGCTCTGACAACATGAAAAAGGGAGAGGCATGCAATAAAAAAAGAACTATCAGAATATATTGCCACCCAACTTGTCTAGTGGTCAGCGTGTCTGACTGCGGATAGGGAGGTCCTGGATTCGAATAATCCCGGTTCGGGCATGGATGTACTTTCTCTCTGTATCTATCCTGTCTTTGTCCTTTGTGTATGAATGAGGTGTGAATGGTTGCCTACCCTATAAACGGGTACCTATGGCATGCGTGTACTGAGGAAGTCGGACTCCACACCAAATATGGTTCAGTTGGAAAAATGGAGCAGCGCACCCCATAATGCCAGCCTGGTTGGCACACAACAACAACATCAGAATATATTAGCTTGCATTAATAATCAGCTATTTTAATCATAATCACATTACATAAAGTATTTATCAGATCTGTGCTCACCTATGGATCAAAGATTTGGGCGTTTATTAAATCCCAGACAAAACAGATGGCTATCTTTGAACGAAAAGTTCTGGATAAAATCTTTGGTGCTATGAAAATAAAGTCAGGAAACAACGGCACAATTTTGAATTTAACATATTATTTGAGGATGTAGATATCGTCAAATTCATTAAGATATATCATTGGAAATTTGAGGGCCACAGATGAAAAATGGACCCCAAATCATTAACATTTAAAATTCGCCTCTTAAGTGTTTGGGAGTTAGAAAAAAGGGGTAGGCCCAAGCTGAGATTTAGAGAGGATTTTTTAAAATCTTAAGAGAAATTAACTGGAAATCAATTGCAAAAAATAGATCAGAGAGTGGAAGAAAGATCTTGGGAAGGTCTTGGCTCATCAGCAGCAGTATTTTCAAAAGTAAAAGATTCTATTCACAAATCAAAATTGAAAGCGAATAATGGAACCAACAGCGCATACAAGTGGTCTGAAATTGAAAGAGAGGTGTGGTTATCACTATTCTCATTTAACTTATAACTTATTTCATAGCCATGGATGATAACATAGTTCAAATTAAAATAAAGATCCAGTCTTATCAATGCCAAATTAGGAATCTCTATGAATTATGATTTGTAGTCAAAGTTATAGTTATTTAGCTTTAATAATAGCAAGAATTTTGAGAGAAGATATAAAACTGCTATACCGTACTTATTGCTAAATAATTTCTGTCGTAATCAAAATTGCATATTTTAATATACAATGTATTTTTGAAAATATTTTTTTTCACATTATATGAAAATCGTTTCGAACGTTGTATTTGAAGATTCTAAAATCATGTAACAATAACAATGGAATGAAAATTTGTGGATTTGAAGTTGAATGTCAAATGGAATTATATCATTTTGTCTCAGATAAAATATTTATAATGATTAAAATTTTTAAAAATTATGCACATTGCTAAATTAACAAATAATTTTAAATTCTAGAATAATAAAATTACAAAGAGAGAAATAAGAATAGAGTGATTATAATTTTTTTATTATTATACCTTTCAGCTTTAATATATTTGCAGAAAGATTATTATTGCGATAAGTAGTGAATTTCAAGATTTCCTTTTTACTAAAATCATATAATCTAACTCTAAACTGCTTATCTAACTTGAAGTAGATTAATGTTTTTGTAGCCCAGATAGTCAAAGAGGTTGGACAACTAGCAGATACTACTCTGAGGAGAGAACAGCCGCACCCAATAATTTGCAGATAACTGCGACTGTAACTTGCTCAAGCGGATATCGAGAGCGGAAATCTCTCATACAAACACATTTAATTCGAAGATAACTGCGTAAAATAATTCTCCGCAATCGGAAATGAAGCACCATTTGGAAATTCTAGAAGACCCACTTTTACAGGAAAGAAATTATCCACTCCTAATTATCGGAACGCGGGAGTTAATTTCACACGGATAGAGAAAGTTATCAGAATTATCGGGAATTTTTAATTTAAAACTTATATACACATATACCATCTCCTAAAAATAAAAAGATGTTAATAAAAAAATACACTCGCATATATATATACATCAAATTACGCTGTTTTCTCAATATCGGGGAACCTTGGCTAAATATCGGAAAATATGTCGACTGTGACAGAAGGCCTGCTGGAAAACGTTAAAAAAAAAAAGTAGAGATGGGGATTTTTAGGAAACTAAAGTTTAGAAGAAGGGGAAAAAATCCAGAGATTTCTCATCAGATCTTCATTTAGCTGCGATAAATGAGCGCGGGGATAAGCACGTGCCAAATTAAAATTCCCTGTTCCCTAACAACCATCAATTTCTTTCCCTTTTGCAACTGTTTTTAATTATATGTTTTTTTCGAGTATCCATCCTCATCAACTTCAATTACATGTTGTGTGCAAGAAATTCAGGGGGTTGGTCGGGTGAGCTAAAGGGGGCACAGAAAATAATTAGTCGACCATTGGTTTTTCTTTTCTTAGTAATTCCCCTCTTCCCCTTTTCCGTCCTCTTCCGTCTTAAAAGTGCTTAGCTTAATTTTTCTGAGTCTCATAATTTTTTTTTTTTTAATTTTCTTCTCATTTGAGAATTCTCCACTTTGGAATGTGAGTATTTATCCACATGTCAGAATACAGGTTGTATACGCGTAATTTTATTTAAAAAAAATTTTTTTTACATTGAAGCTGTTGAAAAATGTTGTACTTCTTTTCTTTGAAATAAATAAAAAAAAGCATGATGAAAGATGGTGGCAGAAATTATATTATAAATGATTTAAAGGTGCAAATTTAATTAATCATCCTTAATATGTTATTCTCATATCAATTAAATGTCTCACATTTTTTTTTAATTTTTCTATTAAATCAAAATTTTTCACTGGTAAAAAATAAGAAATTTGATATTATTTTGAATTTGTTTACTAGACTGATATATAAAATATTTTAGTAATTCCAAATAATACTATAGATACGAATACATATAATTTTAGAAAGCAATTTATTAATTTATAATTACATATCATCAACAGACCAACTTTATCTTTTTTGTTATACTATCGTCATTTTATAGCAAGAGAAGTGGTTAGACTGGGACACGAGTTTAAAACGGATTCTGAACCACAGCAAACATCCAATTCTGAAGTGAGGTTTGAATACTCGAATTGTTAAACGGACAAAAAGAGCGCAAACAATTTGCCACTAAATTCGTCCATAGCCAATAACGTGAGCAAGAATCCACTTGCTTATTTCATTTCAAGCGCTTTAATTAAAACCGTTGATATTATCTCACATGTGGGCAAGTTGACTTATACAATTCCAAGTTTGAGTTCCTGTCGGATTTGAAAATTCTAGCTCAATAACAACCATTGTGGAACATGATGAGTGTTTTGTTTTTGTATACATATCTCTTAAGATTATTTTATTCCCTTAAGATTATCACTTAAGATTTCTTGTTTGCTTGTTATCTCAGAATGAGTTGTCACCAATTTTGGGATTGATCTTTCTCCCAAAGCACAGGTCCGAGATTTGGTCCTCGGGCTGAGAAAGGTCGACTCAATCTTTCCTCCTTTCAGTGGATCGATAAACGGAGTGCCAAGCATGCTTGGGAACGAAACACTGGTGGTTTGGAGTTAGGCTGAGCACTTAATCGGGACATATGCTTCACACCTTAGGGCCTCTCGGTCGCGAAAACAGAGATGGGCACTGTAGGCCTCATGGGTCACATGGTTGTTGGGCTGTTGGCTCACATGGGCTGTCGTGCCACAGAGAGAACTTTGCTATAAATGAATACAGTCCACTTCTATCAAAAATACGCCTGAAGGCAAAAATATCCAATTGCGTATGCATTTCATATCCAGTTGCATGATATCAAAAACATGTCTCAATTATTCTTGTAGTGGTTAATGATATGTGAAGTTATTTAGGAAATCTTTATTAAAAATTTTATCTAAAAAACACTTAAACACTAAAGAAGTTAAGTTTTATAGGAACAGGAAAATGTTTAAAATTTAGTGCATTGATTCTCTGGAGACACAAGTAAAGCTCAGAAATATTGGAAGGTTAAAGATCTAATGGCATCATAGCCAATTTGTAATAAATAAATTAATTTTTTGGAGATTGTAAGCTGATTCCAATTTTCCAGGAGATGATTATGTCATGTGTTAACAAGGCTCTGCAAATCAACTAGCTAAAACTTATAATAATAATATAATAATAATAATTATATATATATATATATATATATATATATATATATATATATATATATATATATATATATATATATATATATATATATATATATATATATATATATATATATATATATATATATGTACTATTATGTATCCGTTCACTTGGTCAAAAATTTTTCTACGATAATCTTTGGATGAGACAAAAAGTGTTTCGTCTGTTAATACCAGGGATTTTGTAATTAAAAAAATGAAAATTTCCCTGTTTTAAAACCAAATGAAGCAATTAGGTTCCCCACTATCGTTAAAAATATAATTTTCAGTAAAGACAATGAAGACAGAATAACTCATTGACAATAACAGAGTAAGATCTAGATTCAAGGATACCAGTTACAAAAGTGTATTTCTCGTAGGATATAAAAATTGAAACATGTCATATTTAAATTCGCTTTGTGATAAGTTAAAAGAGAAAACATAACCCTACTTGGTAGATTATCGTTTTGATACTCATGGCATTTTTTAAAAGAAGGAAACATTCAAGTATAGCACGAGTATAGAAAAACATTCGACAGATAAAATGGCCCTGGAAATGAAGACCAAGGCTACAAGATGTCGTGTTTATTGATACTAGAAATGCTAACACTGTAAAGACAATGTGAATGTAAAGTTTATACAAATCTTTTACTATTAAAAATGTGAAAAATTCATTTTTATAGGATCAATAAAAAATTTTGCTATTTATAGTATATATATATATATATATATATATATATATATATATATATATATATATATATATATATATATATATATATATATATATATATATATATATATATATATATATATATATATATATATATATATATATATATATATATATATATATATATATATATATATATATACATATATATATATATATATATATATATATATATATACATATATATATATATATAAATATATATATATATATATATATATATATATATATATATATATATATATGTATATATATATATATATATATATATATATATATATATATATATATATATATATATATATATATATTATATAACAGTTTAAAATGTAACTAATGATAAAATTATTCAAAACTTTGATTGAATGATTGGAGTTTTCATTTTGGTGAAACGTTAAACAAATATTTAAGTCAAGTAAATTAGAGATATTTGTCAAGTATATTAGAGATATTTTATTTAAATTAGAGATTGATATTTGTCTAGTAAATTAGAGATATTTTCATTAAATTTTTTATAAGGTGATGATAGTTATATAAAACAAAAGTATAGGATTAATCTTGAAATTATGAGCAAATTTGTAGTCGAAGAGCAATTTAAATCACAATCTCAGAAAACAGTTTGGTTGCCCATATTCTTTTATGTATCATTCAATCAAAGTTGAAATATTTGTTTCCAACTCTGCAATAAAACTGAGTCATGCTGCCAATTACACTTCTGGAGAACAGAATTCGGAACAGCAAGCTTTTCAATCAAAGTGTCCTGGATCGTCGAATCCTCCGCGATTTCAATCGATTTTTCGGTTCTGAATGCAAATGTATTATGGCCGTAATAAGCGCATAAGTCTCTCAGTTTCGGCAACACATGTGGGATGCACATTGGAACGCATCCAATATGTCAAGGCTCTTTTTCTGAGAGGTCATGAGGAATTTGAACTTCCTCTCTCTCTGGTACAGCCGGAAGGAAGCAATTTCCCTCCAAAATAGAAGGAATATCAATTTATTTTTGGAGGTTGTATGAAAGAAAAAAAAAAAGCGACAGAGTTGTGAATTCGATTCTCCCATCTTCTCATTAAGCCTTTCCAAACTCTGCATTGTTTGCCATGCATGGCCCACCCCCTCATTCCATCAAAACTTCGAGGGAAACGAGGTGCGAGGGAAGTGAACACCATGGTCGCAGATGGTGTTGCAGCAGCTCAGATAACAGGCAATAAATAAAGGGGGATCTGCAGTAGACCCCTGTAAAGTGGTTTTTCCAACCGACAGCAACAGGGTCCTTTTCCACTTCTGCCCGCTTCTGTGTCATAAAAAAAAGAGGCATTTTAGCCACTTGGCCTTATTTTTTATGTGCCCTGAGTGGCTATGAAAGTCACCCAGAAGGAAATCCCGTGCAAAAGACCATGTGCCGATTTTTTTGAAGAGGATCGAATAATGGGACATAATGGCTCTCTGCATTGCTCTTGACGTGATGATAACGTCGTAAAAATGGAGATTCCAGTGCGGAGTAGCAGTCGGAAAAGAAATCAGATTAAGAGGTTGCATTAATATTTATGGCATATACCTCCTCTGAATTTCAAATCAAATGATTTGCACGATTTGTTTTACAATACAATAGCTCAAACAACTTATTACTACTATCTTAACGTAAATATAATTGTGACGTTAAATATCATAAACTGATAAATGTCATCAATGAGGATGGTAGGTAAACAGAAGTACAATTTCAGCAAAATGTTTTTGAAATTTAAATGACGCATTGTTTTTAATGCAAAGATAAGAAAAACCATGTAGGATATACAATATATTAGAATATAGATATCACATGCACACACATTTATTAGAGTTACCATCTTGTATATTTCTCTTATGCAAAATTCATTTAATGGCTTCAAAAATTCATGCATATGTGAATTCTAAAGTTTCATTAAGCATTTTATAGTTTTGCGTACATATTTATGTACATAAATATAGTATAAGGTACAAAGTTAAATTGATACTGTTATTTTTAATTCAAATTTTATAAAATATATAATATTTATATTTATGAATTATATTATCTTTTCCTATAAGTATGTGCATGATTTAAATACACTTATAATTTGAATATTAGATTTTTTTTAATGTTAGATAGCAACCGCATAAAAGAAAATGCATCACTGGGTACATAAATGTGGCTCATTGGATAAGGAAATCATTAGATATGTAAATTTAGTTTGTAATAGGGTAAGATTAGATGTGTAAGATAATTGACTAATATAATGCTGATGTAATATAATGAACTACATATGTATAAAATTGATAAACAAAATGGCCGATCAAACCATTTCCTTTTTGACTGATAATTTCGTCAATTTTGTGTTTGATAATTTCGTCAATACAATGGGATTTAAAATTTTCGTATATCGTAAAAATAAAAATTCAAATTTGACTGAACTTTTATTCAGTTTTACTGGTTTTAGTGTGTCTTTTGCATGTGTATATAATATTTATTACAATTCAACCAATTTTATAATCTTAAAAAGAATCTAAAGATTAAAATTTCCTACATACAATTTCTTTTCAGATTTTCTCGTTTACTATATATATATATATATATATATATATATATATATATATATATATATATATATATATATATATATATATATATATATATATATATATAATTGAGGAATTTTATTTTAGATAAGAGAAATTGCTCATTTTCTATAAATGCGCAATTAAAGATTAAATAAAATATGGAATACTATAACATTTATAACAAATATTTAAAATAACACAGTTAAACATACCTTAAAAGGAAGTTTAAAGTAATTAAGGTTGAATAAATGAAATTACCATTTTATTTAAATCCAAAACTAACTTAACTTTTATTTCTTAAAATAAATAAAAGTTAAGTTAGTTTTGTTAATTGTAAAATATTTTTAAAAATACAAATTTTAAGAAACAAGGAAATAAAATTTTTAAAACTGAAAAGTTTTCATACCTAAATATAAAACATTTCATACATAAATATGAAATATCTTTTCTGTTTCTGCTCGATACAATATATAATATGTTAATTGCAAGGCAGTATATTAAATCGAAACTCAATAACAATATTTTAGGAATAATTATTAGAAATTAATGTTATTGTAATACATTGATAATACTTTTGAAAATATATGCTACTGAGGATTACAATCAATCTTTGTTTATATAAATAGCTACTGATCAATGAAATTAAATGTCTTTTAATGAATGCTTTTATAATAGATTGTAAAAACGATGATAAATTATTTGGATGTATAAAATCAAGTTTGAAATTTTGGTGTTCGCTTTTTTTCCTGCATATTATTATCAGTTATTTACTTTTGGATATAAAAATGTGCAGAAAATTGTTGAGCAGAGCATGAATTGGCTTAAGAATATTTCTTCATCATTCTAACCAATCAGGTGTCAATATTGGACTGAATTTTGACGTCCACCATTAAAGCTAATACGAATAGCGAATGTGTTGCCATTAAATGGTAATAAACTCAAAATAAAGACTAAGGTGAATAAAAATTGTTGTGGAACAAGCCATGTTTAGCAGGTGGAAATCACCAAAATAATTATGACTAGAATAACCTCGAATAGAGCAAAAGTATGCTAATACACTTACAGTATAAATATTATCATTATTTATTGTATTATATCAATACTGAGAAATAATGTAATCTTTTTGGGTTGTATATCATGGTAATATTAACAAAAAAGAATAAAATATAAGATTAAATGCCAAATTTCTCTCTCTCCAGCCTAAACTGAAGCTTAGTTTAACTAAGTATACATAAAAAAAAACATGCCAAATTATAAAACAGTTTGAAAATTAGGATTTTTTTATTTTATGATAAAATATAGGTTTTCTAAAATTTATCATTCAAAAAAGTCTGCGTGAAGCTAGTGCTCTGAAGATAACCTAACTACACAACGCTTCCAAGCGAAAACCTACAGCGCCACAGTTTACATTTTATGCATAATGCTGAAACAGCCTAATTCTGCACTGATGAAAATACAAATACCCTTGGGCAAGCCATATCACTCACTTAAAATGTATTGAAACTGTAAGCATGAGGGCGCCAAGTCGCCATTTAGCGCATCTTCGTGATATTCCAGGCGTTAAATAGGGCGAGATTTTTAATGAGAGCGCTTTTATGGAGGCTGTGAGAACCCCTGGCTGAAATATATATCTCACTGCTGAAAGGAGGAAGTGAAAAGGGCGGGGGAAGATGAACTACCCCAAATAAAGATAACGGAAAGTCACTTTTTCATGGGGGCTTCTGTGTTTTACGAGCGCTATATTCACCTCAAGTACCCTTTTTAAATGGTCAGGACTACGTATTATTATCCATTTTTTTCGGTATTCTACTAAATGATCTTTTTTTTTTTTAAGTTATTTTTGTCAGTTTTTCTTTAGCGGGAACACCATTAGATTTTGGTGACATTTTATAGCACGGGATGCTGGGTAGATGTGCACGTGATTGTATAGTTAAATGGTAAAAATTCATTCGTCACATCGAAATGACGAAAACTTTTTATATTCTTATCACGTGTCTAACGAATTTCGGTTAAAGAAATTTATATATTCAATACGTTTTATTGCAGTTTTTCAAATTTTTATTATTAATTTATGAGCAAATTAAAAGAATTGCTTAAAAATTAAATAAAAGTGTTCATATTAAATCAAATACAGGGTTAGCAAGAAATAAGTTTCCCACTTCAGAGGGCTGTAGAATACGTTCTATTTGTCCAAATGAGATAAAATTTAAACTACAGATAATTCAAATGATGCGCTTGACATTTATTAAAAAATAGTACAAAATTTCACCGATAGATGGCGCTGTAATACACATAAAAACATTTGATATGCTTTATAAATGTTAAAAAATAATAATGAAAATGTAGCGTTACAACTCTTCAATATGCCCTTCTTCATTTACAACAATGTGCTCTATAACCACAGAACCATATTTTCGACAGCAGACCGGTGTGAGTCTGTCGGAATATCAAGGATATGGTGCCTAATGCTGTCCTTCAGATCTGGTACACATGCTGGCCTTTTACGGTAGACATTGCCCTTCCAAATGAATGCCAAATGAAGAAGGGCAACGCTACTTTTTCATTATTATTTTTTAACATTTATAAAGCATATAAAATGTTTTTATGTGTATTACATTGCCATCTATCGGTGAAATTTTGTACTATTTTTTAATAAATGTCAAGCGCATCATTTGAATTATCTGTAGTTCAAATTTTATCTCATTTGGACGAGTAGAACGTATTCTACAGCCCTCTGAAGTGGGAAACTTATTTCTTGCTAACCCTGTATTTGTTCATCAATTTAACTAAATTTATAATTTATGCTTTTCAAAGTGAATTTTAACCCAATAGGTCACATTTTATAACAATCAAAGATATCCCATACAGCTTGGTAATGATGATAATTACATCGATGGAGGCCGATTATTACATTGATATCAAGTATTTTGGTATTCCACGAATGAGTTATTTTAATCACTTTAAAATAAATTTTATATTCATTCTATTTTACGTTCATTTTATGACCAATTTACTCTGGCTACAAAGAGTCATTTATAATTTTTTTCCTTAGTATCAGGAAAGTTACAAAAATAGGATCATTAAATAGAGTTTCGATATCGTATTATTTTGTATTGATGTATGGACTCTATTTCTTCTTCCACATGAATGACCAGGCATTCAACACAATAGTTGAGAAAGCTTGTTTCTTATGCACTTCAACCACTATTATTATTATTTATAAAGTTTTGATTTTCGGAAACTTAACACTAAAATCATTGAATTTAGGCTTAAGTGATATGTACATAGTGAAAAGCAAATTAATTTTTAAAGCATAAGAAAAGTAAAATTATGTGAATGACACATCAAACATAACACAGAATAAAGAAATTCGTGTTACACATTCGAAGAGTTTCGGATTCTCAATATTTCACGAGAACTCCTTATTTTGAATTTTTCTGAATTTTTAATAAAAATATCTCGCAGCCATTACAAATAGCAGCTGAGAAGACGGGAAAAGAAAATGGCTAACCGAAGTGAAAAACCATTCAGCTCTCCATAGAGTTCGCAGTTATCCAAAAAATATTCGGCCTGATGCTCCTGTATTTATTTTATTTATTAGAAATTCCTGCCTCGGGATATTCTCCGGAATTTTTACCATTCGATAAAACCCGGAGAGAAGTCTTTTTTGAAGAGAAAACTAAAATGTAGACTATTTCTAGTTTAAAACTTTCTATCACCAACTCTTCCATAGCCAGTTTGAAAAACTATCGGGTATTTTATGGCAGAAAAAATGGTAGGGTAGTTTTTGGATCTCGAAAAGTGCACTTCGGAAAGGAATATTTTATATTTCCCGAAATTCCAAAGTTTGAATATGTGCGGGAAATTGAAAAATGTACTTTTTTATGTTGCCATTTCAAGAACGCATCCTACACAATTAATCACTGTATACAGAAATTTAAAATGTTACTATACATTACCAACAATTTAATTAAAAACTTAAAAATGAGTAGTTAAAAAATAAGAAATTTCTGTTAAAGAGTTAGCGATATATTTTCTTAAATAATCTAGTAAATCATTTCCTGATATGAAACCATTTTAAACAAATTCAAACTTTTACTATAATTGTTTTCTTCCATTACGCAAGAATAAGTAGTTTTTACATGCTTGTGCTTTTATGCAATATTGATGATATAGAAATATTAATAGCATCTAATACCTTCTTCGTTATTATTTAATATGTTTTAAGCATATAAAATATTCCACTATAAAATTACATGTTTTATATATTATTCAAATTACACGTTGGAATATTTAAGTATTTGCTCCTTTATATATTGCAACATTGTACTGGTACTTTTTTTTAAAAAAAAATTTAAAATGTAAGTACATAATATTATGAAAAACATTCCTTAAAAATTTTATCCATTTTTATAGCGTGATAATTCTTGAACTGTGGAAATTTATAACGCAGTTTTAGGCAACAACACTAAAAAGCAGACGACATTTTTCTTGCTTTAAAAAAATTATTCCAAAATTTCTTTTTCAGAATATTTTGCGACGTTAGAAGGAAATATGGCTCAAAAAAAGGTTGCAATACGTTAAATTGTCACCTCTGGCGCCGAAAAACTAGGAGGAAGGTAGTCTTTAAATAATATATTAGATCTGAAAGAACGCCAATATTTTCTGTCACATTACGCAAAAAGAGCGTTACAGCTATGAGAAGTGCCAAAGTGCTCCGTTTTAACTCGATTACTTTTAAGAGAGTAAAAGGCAAATGGGAAAATGCTGCGTAAACGGAAAATATATATTTTTTACCTACGCAAATCGTTAATGGGTAAAGTCAATAGTTGGTTTTGAAAAGATATAAAAAAAAAGTGACACAGAAAACCACTTAAGAAGTGTTGAATATATGAAGTCTACAAGTATAAACTAAACAAAGTATGAAATAAGATGTTCTTTTTTATTTATCAAATTTAATTCACTGAATATTTCATTTTCTTCATTAATCCAAATTTAACTTCTCAAATGTATTTTCTTTTTTTACTTTTGTTCCTGTGTTTATGTTTTAGACTAACTCGAAACAGTTAATAGAAAATAAAATTGATGTTATTTCTCTTATAATGTTAATAAGTAACAATATCTCAGTTTTTCTAACTGGCAACAGTTAATTTTGTGTTTAAGTTTTATAGAGCAGTTCATTTTTCTAGACTTAATTTATTTCTAACTAAGTCTAGAACTAGACTAGACTAGTCTAGAAAAATGACTATAAAAAAATTCTAGACTAAAGATTACTTAAGAATAAGCGAATCAAGTCTTGGTTTAATATAAAATATTTTGCCGATTGAAATTGCAAGTTAATATGTAGCAAGCTTATGACCTCTATTTAATATGGTGTGATTATTTGGAAAGAAAAGAATAATTGATATTAAAACTTTCTTGATTACGAAGAGCTGAAGTAGTAAGCTGGTGAATTAAAACTTCGTGCATGCAGTAGAAATTTGCAGTGTCCATATCGGAGTAAAAGGATAATTACAGGTTTTCCTTTTTTTTATTTTTGCACCGCTACATGCATGTCAAATTATTCATGAAATTTCCTCCAAAAGATGAAACACGGTACATGTTCAATAATAACAGAAGGATAAATTCTAAACTATACACTGAGAAAAATTATTATCTAGAATTGGGAGAAAACATTTTTTATTTTGGATTCGTAATTTGGGATTTGGCAACACATTTTATCATTTATCTGTGGTATTACAATGTTTCAGCACACACAACCCTAATAACGTGCTTATAGATTCAATTCATTATCATGAATTAGAGTACTTCGAAAGATGATAAAAAATTATTCTTTTCAGGTCGCTCAAAATATTGTTCAGAAATGTTGAAAATATTTTAATAAAATTTGAAAATATATTATAAATAGGCTTATTTATCTTAAAGATATTTTTTGTGTTATATATATGAATATAACTATAAAGTGCTATGATATATCCAAAACAAATTTTCATGGAAAAAGTTGAATCCTTTCCCAGATTCACATTATATATGAAATATGCTAGTAAAAAATGTTTTAGAATTAACATATTTGCCAAACTATACTAGATGTTTTATTAAAAAAATTACAATATAATTGCAGGAAAAAATTAACTATCACCTATAAAAGTTACAATGTCCGCCAAATAAGCCTAAATATAATACAAACTGTTTGATCAAAAAATCAATGGAAAATACTTGAAATGAATAAAACAATGTAAAACAGTGACTCCTAAAAATAAAATCTTTTTCACTATTATTGGTTTTAAATGGAAAAAAATAACTTACATAATATAATTGTTGAAAAATTAAACCATGGTTTTTCATTGATAGCAAGATAATAGTTTAAAATCCAATGAGGATGTGAGACAATGAATGTTGCTATGGCAACCAAAAACTCTTAATAAAACAACAAAATAAAAAATACATATAACAGAGCAGTGACGAATAAAAAAAAATGAGACACCCCACGTCATCTCTACCTTATTACGCGATTTCAAGTCCTCGGTCAAAAACTCTTCTTTCTGTTCAAGGGGAACAGAAAATTTAAATTCCTTTTTTTTATCACAATGGTAGGAGGATCTAAGCAACTAAATAAATATCAAAAAAGGGGTGGTGAAGGGATGAAATGGTGAAAGAAAGGAAGGATTCCAATGCTTGTTACTCGGGAGCGTGAGCTGAAAATAATTTCGAATTCTTAAGACTTAATCTTTTATTTGCCTTTCATAGGGAAAGCGCGGATTTTCGAATATCCCCCTCCCCCCATTCACCCGGGGACGAAGGTCTCCCCTAATACATTTCTCGTCTTGTTAAAACAGATTTCGTCGCTATGCCAGGCAATCAATAAGCGAGATGGGGTGGTGCAGACGAGGAAAAGCTAGAACCACCCTGCAACTGAGAACCAAAGAGAATAAAGTCTCGGCCATGGCTTTTGAGTTGCAGAGTTTATAAAAAAATGACAGGCATACAGCTTTATAAAAGGAAGAGAAGTCATAAAAAAAACTTCCTATGTGAACATGCTGGACTGTAAGATGTTAAATCCAATACTGTAGAATTAGTGTGAGTGAGAAATACTGTATAAAAAAAAACTGAGATTACTGTACGACTACAGAATTAGAAAAGATTAATTCGGTATTTGTTTGATTTATGTGTATCAATAAAGAACAATGACGCAGTAAAAAACGTGTATTTATGTGTGTTTTAACATTTGAGGTGTGACAATTGTAAAATTGGCTTACATAAATTACAATTGAACACGGGGCCGTGGTAGCCTTGTGGTTAGGGTATCGGCCTGCCATCCGGAAGGACGGGGTTCGAATCCCAATGCCGCCGAAGACCCACCGTTAAATCTGTGGAATCGAAAGTCCTATGGTCGGTCATTGAGCAGTTACCATGGGTGCAATGGTATGGAAAAATTTACTCCCCCTTCAGATCAATGCCAAAATCGAGGGAGTAGATCCTCTGGTGCTGCCATCTATCGGAGGATTTGAAGGGCAAAAGTCGTACTTTTACCTTCATGGTGCTCTGATTAAACAAAAGAGATCCCAATTGACTTAAAATCTCATAGCCAAGGCATAGCGAGCTTGGCTAGTAACAACAGCAACACAATTGAACAAAGTAGAAGTTTGAGGAGTACCTTAGAATTTACATCTTGGTAAATTTCATCATGGTCTTCATGGGATTTACATCATGGTTTTCAATGTGAAAAGGGAAACTAGTGTTAAATAGAATAAGAGTTTACATATCCTAACCTTATTAAGTAGAATTAACTATAATATTGTAGATCTACGTGATAGAATTAATGAAAGGGTACATAATGTAGAATTCGTAAAAAGGAATCATTTTTTTATTTTGTGTGTTTATATATTGACATTATATATTAAACATCGAAACAACTGAAAATTTTCTGTAAAGCTGCTTTGAAAAGCTCATGCAAAACTTGCTTTTCTCGATAACTTTCCATAAATATTTGGGACCCTTAAATAGTAGAAAGAAACCGAGAAATTTTCCAAATACTTTCTCAGTAGATACGTTTAGAGAAAACAAATACAGAAAACCCACCTCTTTTTTCTCAACAGAGAATAGAAACGGACCTATTAGTTAGAAAATATATAAATAGAAAAAAATTACTTACATAAATATACAGCTAACAAATTCACTTTAGTAAAATAATTAAAGCCCTTTTTTTAAAATAACCAACAAACTAAGCCAACATGTTTTTTTAAGTTAAGCAAAGAAAAATTCTTTTCTTCTAAAATTCATCTCTAATTACTTCTGATTGTGATGCATTTTAATGAAAAATTTTATTTAAATTAACAATTTTATTTTTTTAACGATGTTTTCTAACGAACAATTTTAACACTATTGCAGTATGTGGAAATCTAGCACTTTTTGATCGAAAGCGACATGTAGTTAACAAACGATAAACAAGGCACTATAACGAAAACAACTTATTTCGATCTAAATGAAATAAAAATTAAATCTTTTATACCAAGACTTTAATAATATAAAATTTTTGTTCGATAAATGATAACTGCATTCAAGTTTAACTATGATGATTTATAATAACAAGAAAATTATAACAAATCCTAAAAGTATGGAAAGAGAAAGATAAAGAATAGTCTTGTATAATTTCAATGGATACAAATAAACGATTTCAGACTTCCTGATTTTATTGTCATCAAAACACCACAGCTTGAGCCAAAATTGAAACTGAAATATATTGGAACTCATACGTGATTATTATGATCAAATTGTAGTCACGTCAACAGAAAGCTTCAATCATTTTTATTAACGGGTCTGAAAAAACTAGCACTTATTTTGACTTAACCATACCATGACCAAATTCTATGATTGTGCAAACTTGAAGAATGAGTATTACATTTATCTAACAGAATATAAACATTTAATATAAAAGACAAAGCATTTAACATATATAAAAAAATGTTAGTAATTTCTTTTTCAACATTTTTTTGTTCCTTTTTATTATATTAATATCTTTTAAATCAGTAATAGCTTCTTTCTATTTTTAGAATTAGTAATTGCATTCTTTAAATCAGATTGACAATGCTATGTTTCAATAAGCAATAAATATTAAATCTTATTATTTTTTCAGATGTAACATCAAATCCGTAAAATAAATCTTATTATAAAATGTATAATATGCAGCGAATAAGTTCTGGTGTTATTATTAATCTTCTTGCTCTATTGCAATCTTTTTATGTTGTACCACTCTATTAAACAGCAAAGACAAGTAATAACATAGAATACTTCAATTATGAAGTATTGTCTTCATTCAAATTGCACAAGCATTATGTTCTGTGTTAGTCACATAACAAGATTTGATGCATCAGTGTGACCTTGACGATGCAAATATGACCTTTTATGGTGAAGATACACCATATCAACACACGTGAAATACCAATAATACTAAAATTACTTCAAATCCTTTTTATCGCAAACTGGCTCTGCAAGATGTTAATTAGTTTACATCGCAAAGTTCTCGATAAATGAAGTATTAACATCACGCCTAATGCTTCAAACCCTTTTAAATTAATTAAAGAGAATGGTTTTTATATTTAATTATAAGAGAATTAAGCAGAGTTTTAACAGAGAGATTCAAAGCACAAGCAAGGGATTAATTAATCTCAGGAGTGATTTATTTTAAATGCTGTGATTTAATTACGCTCTCTCTAAAGCGGACAGAAGATCTCTCATAGATTTAATCAAAGTAAAATTACTCATTTTGATAAATTGTCTTTAAAAGTGGTTGAGCAGCTATATAGAGGTTTAGGGCAGGTGGAGCTGTCGTAGATTTTCTGCAATATTCCTCTGACTAACTATACTCATAAAGTGAAGCAACAAGTGTCAGTCAGCTGATATTATTAAAGTTTTCAGAAAATGCGTTTTTAATGTGTGTTCAGTGTTGAAAATGTGCGTGTAAGCTCTTAAAACTGCATTTATTATAAATGACCATGGGAATTTAGTTAGTCGCGCTTTTTCATTCGTTTATTTTATAATTTAGTCTTACTGAAAGGAAAAATGTGTCAATATTAACTTTGATTCATTATGAGTTTCGAATTGCTATGAACTAATAATAAAGAAAAAATAAAACTAGTGATTTTATGTTTTAAGAACATTCCACAGTAAAAGACAGCTGAAACATAATGGAGAAATTAGAATTGTCAAAAATTCGAAGTCAGAGAAATTATGAATTATTTCGCATTTTATATATATATATATATATATATATATATATATATATATATATATATATATATATATATATATATATATATATATATTAGGTTGAGGAATAAGTTCGTAGCGTTTTTATCAAAGAATCTTATTCAAACAAAAAACGATAATTATATCAACAAGTTAATCAATTATATATTCGCCGTTGCTGTTTACAAACTCTTCCCACTTCTCCACCAATTTGTTGATGCCGTTCCCCCAAAAATCACCTGGTCTGGTGTCAAAGAAGTTGTTGAGCCAGTTTTTAAGGACTTCTTGGTGCATTGGGAAATGCTCGAAAATAATTCCACAGTCATCAAAGAGTTGCCCAGTTACACCGCGTGAATGAGGCTATTCTAATGAAAAGACTTAATCGCGACATGGTCACAAACCAACGCCAGACCCATGTTGCACAAGTCCTCGAAGCCGCACTCTAAGAGCTCGAATCCTTCGGCATCCGCCGTATTCTCCGGATCTTGCACCGACCGATTACCATCTTTTCCGCTCTTTGTCAAACCATATGAAGGGAGTTACCTTCGATAACAAAGAGATCCTTAAAAACTGGCTCAACAACTTCTTTGACACCAGACCAGACGATTTTTGGATGAGCGGCATCTACAAATGGGTCGAGAGGTGGGAAGAGGTTGTAAACAGCAACGGCGAATACATAATTGATTAACTTATTGATATAATTATTGTTTTTTGTTTAAATAAACGTCTTTGGTAAAAACGCTACGAACTTACTCCCCGAACTAATATATATATATATATATATATATATATATATATATATATATATATATATATATATATATATTATGACGAGTGTTAATAAATACTAATGAGAATTATATAATTATATACAGAAGTGTATTGTAGAAATAGATAATTTTTAAAGAAAAGTAATTTTTAACAAAACTAATTAAACTAACATTTGTTACTGTATCAATATTTTTTTATAAGATTGCATGTGGAATTTAAGAAAATATATTGTTTGTTTACCTGGTATAAAGTAAATTACAAAGAATTAATTTTTAAAATATAAACTAAATTAAATCAGTGGCACGTGAGCCCACAGTGGGCCAAAGGCCTGCAGTGCCCATATATCTTTTCCTGACCAAGGGCTCCTGGTGTGCGAAGCATAAGCCCCAGTTAAGTGATCAGCCTAACATGAAACTCCCAATGTTTATTTAGTTCACAAACATGCTTGGTACACAGTTTATCGACCTCCTGAAGGGTTAAAAGGCTTAGTTGACCTGGCCCTTCCCGAGAATCGAACCCGGAATTCTGAGATTATAAAGCGCTACCACTAAACTACTGGGTTACATTTTTAAAGTATGGAAGATTAAGTTTATAACTGCTGCCAAGGTGTTATTTTGATCCTGAATCATACAAAAATTGAAAATACTATTTCAGTAACAAATATCAACAAAGAGCGAAATAATCATATTTTCAAAATTTCATTGTAGATGTTTCTAACGAATTTAAAAAGTTCTTCATGTAATATTAAAATACGATTTCCTAATAAATACTGAAATTAAAAATGACAGATTGTTCAATGAGATTTAAAAAAAAATTAAAATTCCCTTTTCATTGAAAGTTGAAGCACAGTTAACTAATTTTACAGAAAGAAATACTTATTTTATGCATCGTATTTCATTTTTTGGTTTATTTACTTTTCTTGCACCTTTTTCGTAGATGATAAGAAAACATGGTGATATATTTGGGATTGTTTATGAAATTATAAAATAGTAATTATGTGATAATTAATAATATTGTGAAATTTATAAGCATTTTATGTCTTATAATAATGTATAGGTAGAATTTGTAGTCCTTGCTCTATAGAATATAGTTCTTTTATTAAAGTGTTGGAGAGAGAGAACTTGAATTAAAATAACTTCGAAATGATGCTTAAAAGAATGATATGTGGTTTATATTTTCAGTAGGAAAATTAATTATGAATGTCATTAACAGATGGCGCCTCAGTTTTAAAAGCTATGTAGAATAATGATGGTAAATAAAATGGAAATTGCAGTGCTCAAGGACATCATTTATTACAGGCATCATTTATAATCATCCCAGTCATTATTTGATGACATTAACAAAGATGATTACTAACGATGATATTGATACCTATTAATGATATCATTGGTAAACTTTCTTGTTTCAGACACAATAATGATGTTAAAGCGTATAGTGACTCAGCGACATCTGCCTCCAACATATGTAACTAATTTTGAACTTTTAGTCATGGACCTTTATAAACCTATTTTTTAAAAATAAATATCAAGGTTTCATAATTCTTACTGATCAAAGATTTTGAATGATTTCATTTGGAATTAATGATTCCGTCGTGAAATATACCATTTAAGCATGTTATTAATGCATTAGAAATAAATGTAGATTGTTAATTCATAATACAATTTTTAAATTACTGAATAAGTTTGGTACATATTGTTAAAATAAACACACAAAGTTTATAAAATACATAAGTTTTGAAATTGATTTAATAAAAAATTTATATGAAAAGAAATTCTTCATTCAATTGTTTTTACAAGTATTAAACTAGATCTCAAATTTTGAATCAGATTAAAGAACAAATGCCAAATTAAAACACAAGCTTCTTATATTTCTTTCTTCTCAAAAAGAGAAATCAGATTAAAAAAGGTATTATAAAAATAATTCTCACACTGATAAAAATCACGAAAACTTGCAACGGAGCAATTCGAAATAAAAATGCAATCAGGAAAGGAGCAAAAAATATTCCCTAATTAATAAAATCATTAACGATAATTAAGAATCAGTTCTCGCGAAGACCCGGAGGAAAAAAAAAGGGAAAAAAATAAAAATAATAAGAAAATTTTCTTCCAGGTATTTTATCCGATGCGATTACCTTATGGACAGATCTCCGGACCACCAATATCTACCATTAAGAGAATTGAAAAATCGAAGGGAAAAACAAACGGAAAAATGGGGAAAAAACGAAGTGGAAAAAACAATAAAACAAAAATAAAATCCTTTCTTGTGGAAGTGGACGATAAAACCTTGTTATGTGGACTTTGTCTTTCTTTTACTCAGTGAAATAAAAAGAAACAAAAATAAAAAGTATAAAAAAAAAGTTATAGTTACGAGGCAAAAAGTCTCCTGTAATGGTTTTCTCCCCAAAGCATTAGGACTATGAAAAAATAATGACTAAAAATAAAACGAATTTTTTTTTGTATTTATTTTTGAGAAAAAAAACTACATTCTGTTTCTGAAAAGCGAAAACCTTGTTATGTGCGCCTTAAAATGCGTTGAAATATACATGGTAACGAACATGCTCCATTTTTATTGTGTATTTTCCGTGTCTTTCTTTTATCTGGGGTACAAAAAAGACGGATTAAGCGTAGAAACTTAATATCAGATGGAAGCCATAGGACTAACGAAGAACCAGAGAGTTTTCTTGTCCGATCCATCATGGCTGGCAGAGTTACCTACTTCCAAGGGTCCATAAAGAAGTCCGTTGAGTAAACATTCGTTATCTGAAGTTGGCAGCCAAGAGACACTCGTAAAAACTCTGCCTCTGGAAGAGGAAGTAACAAATGATTTTCGCCAACAGTAACATAAGCTCGCTCATTCCTAAATTTTAGTTACCTAGAAAGCGAGTAAAGTGCATCCCGGAGACAACAAGTTGGCGAAATTTATGTGTCGCCCGTTTATTCTTTGTAATTTTCTTTTAAATTGGAGAAGATTTATGTGCCTCTCCCTTTCTATTTCAGAAGTTTTATTTTGCCACCCATTTAAATGTCAGAACCATTACCGTATCTTGAGCTTTCACTGCTTTTTTTAATAAGCATTTAATTTAATAGCTTCAAGATTTTAGCTGTATAAATTACACTAATACTCGCAGAGAAAACAACTATACATTCTTTAGCAAGGTAAGGAAGCATTTTGCTTATAACTAATTGAAATACAACATAGAAAATTATAGTGAAAACGGTACATTCAATTAATTCCTGTTTTTAATCAAACTTATAATTTGATAGAAATGATTAATTTGAAAATAACTTAAGATGATAAATTTTGGATGTTTTTGTATTAATATTGTAAACATGAAAAACACATATAAATGTATTTTCAGTTATAAGTCTTTTAAAATAAATATGAATAAAATGGAAATTCTTAATTAAGGATCGCAGATTTAGTTTCTCAAATTAGGCTCAGGTGTTTACCGTTGTTTGGAATCTACTTCACACTGTAGAGCTCATACGTGTCTGTAGCGATTTGGAATCTACTTTGTAGATCTTATGCCAATTATACTCTGTAGATCTTGTTCCAATCAACCCCTTTGTCCAAAAAGTGACAATAAAAAAACTACTGAAATCTGTGAATAAAGATCTTAGTCCTTTATCCTGGAAGTTGAATATTTTTATACAATGAATTTCCTAAGAGTACTCTCTTGGATATAACTCGACATGGTAAGCAAAACAATATTGTTCATTATAATGAGGTGAATAATGAATACTGAAACAGTTAAGATTGAATAGATTACTTATTAAACAAATGGCCTATAATAGAGCAGTTAATAAGAGTAGATTCATAATAATCCATGTACATGTAAGAAATTTTCTCAAAGGTCAAAGCCGAAAACAGCAAGACTTGGAGGATCCCTCCTACTCATGACTGGTACGAACAAAACCATCCTGGGGCTGCCCTGGAGTTGAAGGGCAGTAGGAAATTGCAAACCACCATTACCAGGCTCACTACTGGATATACTCGCACCCTTACATTCATTCAGGGTCAGAAAGTGTTCCCTGTGTGCCTCAGGTGTAATTTCCACCAAGCTTCTCCGGACCATCTGCTCTCCTGTCTGGGTTTGGAGAAGAGAGATCTTTTGAAAACCCTGCGCTGGTTCGGGACTTTCTCTGGGCGAACGATCTACTGGACTTGGTCTAGATTGTACTAGATCAAGTGGAATAAGGAACAACAACATGTAAGAAATATAAGTAAAACGTTCTTTAATATAACGACTAAGTACACAGAAATCAAGGTATATCTTCACAAATAATGAACATCCTACTTATAAATAATAATTCCCGGATGGTATTTGTTATAAATCAAGAAACATCGTCTTGATTCATCTTGATTGGTATAGTCAAGACGTTTGCACGAAGTAAATGTCCACGCCAAGAAGACAAACAAGTCGTTTTTCTTGATCAATCAATGATCTTTGTACTAATATAGCAATTGTATTTTCAGCTCATGAATTCTAAAATACTTTTGGTGATGGGGGAAGTTTGGGAGAAAATAACAAAATCAGTTCCTAACCTTGAAACTTGACTTCATTTTAAATTGTAGATTATTTTCTTGTTATGAATTCTTGGGCATACTTTAAACCATCGTGAATACTTGACTGAATATAGCTCAAATGTGATATGAATATATAAAATTGTATACAAATAAGGTAATGGGTAAAAAGCAATGTTATTGATTGGATGAATATGCAAGCATGGGTTTTAATAGTCAAAGCTGAAGCTGAAAGTTGCTGTTATCATCTTAAATATATAAAAATGCAATACAAAAATAAGAAGATGGTATTCTTTAAATAAGGTCATAATCAATAACAACCTAATAATATCTTGTACTAGTAATTTTTATGAAGCTATGCTTAGTTTATCAAATAAATTTTTCTACTGCCAAACTGATATTGGATTCTATAGCCAAATGCCGCCTTTCTCTTACAAAGAAAAATGTGTACACAAATTTTAAAATATGGTGTATTTTAATACATACAGTATGAATATAGGTGTATTGAGCAATTAATAGGATCAGCAATCGAGACGAATATAGTCATTGTTGTTATAATAGGAAAATCTTCTAAGTAAAGAGAGAAACGGAAAAAAATGAGATAGTTTAAAGAAAGCATTATATAAGTATATTGACTAAATATTTTCATAGGTGAGCAAGTGTTACGAACTAAATATTCACATTCATGTAAAATCGTAGATGAAAACATCTGAAAGGTAAATTAATTTCTCTCATAAAATTTACAGTAACTCATTTCAATCTTTATTGAATTCAGTCAAAGTATAACAAACAGAAAAATTTATCACTTCAAAATAAACTTTTATAGTAATTAAAAATAAATTCGTGTAAAAAGCTTACTCAGAAAAATTTTTTAAGTAATGATTAAATAAAATAAGAGATAAACAAAGTCAAGAGAGAGAGAGAGAGTAAGTATAAAGTACGCAAAAATTCCAACGCGCTCGAAATCGCAAAACAAACCAACGACACATTTTACGAAATGCACATTCCTTTTTGTCTCAATTTTTGCCTCGTTAAGTTTTTCGTAAAAAGCAGTTTCTGCAAACAATGTGAGTAAATTAAAACAAATGTTTGTATTTCTAACTGAACAAATTTTAATTTAAGTCGAAGGGCCTGTTTATCTCTCAGGCTGTGTAAGCAAGCAATTTTTTTTTTACTTAAAAATATAATTAAAACGGCATTGCTAAGTTACAACTAAACTTATTCAACGGAGTAGAAAATTATGTTAAATTATGCAACTATTGCACCAAAAAAAATTGAAAACATTTAACTGTGGATGAAACAAAAAAAAAATGATTTTTCCAACTTTGGAGCACATTTCCATTTCCAAATGACATTTTTCCCAACAATATTCTAGAAATACCGTTTTTTTTTTTTGTGATCGTATTAGTCCAGAATTTCCAGAGAGCCTGTATATATATTAGTTTCTATCAGATGGTGTCTTCCATACTAATTAGGATAAAAGGCAAAACATGGTATGTCATAATTGTCTTACGCGTACGTCGTTACTTACAGACTACTCTCGACGGAAGATGCATGTAATCTCGAACCCGAAACGACCTACTTGAAAGAAAAGAAATACTGCACATTCCGTAGAGTTTTCCGAGCGGGCTGTTTCGTAAAATAACCGAGTTCTCGTGGCCACTTGACTGGATATTTATGTGACCGCAAGATGAACGCGATCCCGTTTTTCCTTTTTCCGGGAGAATCCTTCTTCCGCAGCAAAAAGAGGAAGTAGCAGGAAAAAAAATACGAGCGAAGGCAAGAGCATAAAAATGTTGCTAAACCCGGAGGAAACAAAATAGTCGGATGAATAACTCGGAAATGGTAGTGCGTAGAAAATATTATTTTTCAAGGGGTCGTTGAAAAAGGGGACTATAAAAATAAAGGGAACATTTCTTCACGATTCCTGCCGTTTGGAATTTATGCATGATATTAAGGAAAACCCATTCGAGGTCAGCAGGCAGGAAACAGGTAGTTTTATGGTCTGTAATTCGGAAAAAGAGAAAAATTGGAAAATGTGATATAATTTTTCTGGAGAAAAAACTGAAGAATATAGAAAAGTAATATAGAAAAAGACCACGATGAAAAGAACTTGGGAAACGGTGATGGTATATCATTAATAATAATACTTCAGTATATTCCACTATTACAGTTAGGTATTTAATGTGGTATAACTTTTCATAAAAATGTGCATCAATAAAAGTCATTTATCCCTACTGTATGTTTAATAATTTATATGACAAAATTTTGAATATATATTTAAAATATGACCTGTCTTTTCAATATTAAAAAATATATATAAATCAGCATTTAATGATATTATAAAGATTCTAAAGTCATTCCTTTTTTTATGTTTTTCGATATTTAAAAACAGCATTAAATAAAATAGAATATAAGTGTATATATAAAATTATACTGTAAAAGTAGCTCCTATTTAGAATTTTGAAGTAAAAAGAGAATTAATTCAAAGAGAATGGAAAAAATCTTTTTTTCCAAAATGACAAAAAAATAGACATTTTGGGGAAAAAAAAAAGATTTATCGAGTTTTTTAAATTAAGTAACTTTTTTTTTACGAGTTTCTTGACTTAATTTTCTTAAAAGTTTCTCAGCTTAAGTTATATATTTGAACATTCTAAAAAAAGTTATGTGTGTGTGTGGGGGGCGGGGGTGCAAAACTTTAATTGCAGATTATTATTCAAGCTTTCACTAATTTTCGGTTTGATTTTAAATATATCATAATGTTCAACGGGGTTTGCTTAATCTTCACAATCTATTCGATAATTTCCCTGACGCATCTTGGGAGATAGTCTAATAGTATAATAACGTCTAGTCAGGAAGAAAAAATGGGAAAATTCTCAAGCAGCCACTTTGACAAATGTACTTGCAAACTTCTTTTCATTGGTTCAAGTAATTTTTTACAACCTATCGTTCGTTTCTTAAAAGACGCTGGGATCGAACTAAGAGCCCTTCCTTTCTGCAAGAATCAGTCTTGACACTTGACAATGGTGAATCCCCTTACATCAATGTTCTCTAATTTTAATTAAAGTGTTTTATTAATTATCTGACATTAGTCAAAATTTTATTTCGATTATTCATCATCATCGGGATTTTTCAGCGCTATATGCGACACATTGTCCACTGGTTCAACAACTAAGATTTAAGAAAAGGATCAAACTAAGATCAGAATGGAAGGATATAAATTACCATGTCCTATTTTCAATAATTAAAGGAAGTCTAATGAAATTAATTCTGAAATCAGTTTCGGTTTTCAATTCCAACCACACTGGTCGTTTATTTAATAAACAATTTTGCTGTCCCTAAAGAAAGAATTCGGTAACTTTCTTGTGAATATATAATCTAAAATGTCGAAATTTTCATACCTATATCTTCTATAAATTGTATCTAAAATTAGCAATCGAAATTTCAACTTTTTACTTTGTCTGTTCGCTTAATTTTTCGAAATGTCACAGCCTATTAAAGAACATAAGTTAGGAGTATTTAAGAAATTAAACTAACTTATGTTCAAAACTTGTTGTGGATGTTTAACAAATCAAACTAACTTATGTCCAAACAAATTAAGATTTACTGCACATCATGAAGAATATATGGAATTATACATTTTTGGCACAGAGTTCCCAATAAATTACGATAAAAAAAATATTTAATAGTCTTATTAATGACATACCAAAATATAAATGCTTTTCATTCTTCCTATAATAAATATAATAGAATTTGAAGCATTTAAAAGCTTTGCAATTTCTTTAATTCTAATTCGTTGTTTCTTTATGTTTCCAAGTAATATAAATTCATTTTAAAGAGAAAGCTACTAAGGAAGTAGATATTTTTTGCTTTAAAAAATGGTTGCGAAATTGAAATGTTTCTAAAGGCTTCAATAATAAATTCATTCTTGTATTTTTGCAATAAGGGAACAAAATTTTATTCTTTTTCAATCTGAAAGCAGAATATAGAAAAGAGCTTTTCCCAAATATTTTTCAAATATGCATGCACAAATTCACAATTCTCCTTGGACCAAAAAAAAAAAGTGTTTACATCTATACACGGAAAGTACTAATAAAATTCTTTTGAATAACATAATGCCTTAAATACAACGCATCTTCAAATTTTTCTACTGGTCTGTGACAAGTACAAAGGTTCTCAAAAAAAAAAAAAAATTCTGTTTATACAACTTTCCTTTTTTCTTAAATACAATATTTTTTTCATCCTTTTCTCGAGGCCTCATCACGTGTAAGCTCGCTCATCTTTGAACGCATTACTCTATTAAGAAACTATTCCGCGCATAGAGCTGAAATCCAAATAAAAAGAGAAGGGGAAAAATACACATATGTCCGGGAAATAAAATGGAGCTCCGTATACAATCAAAAGCTAATTATGGTAAGGGGGAATGAAAAAAAAAGAAAAGGGGGAAAAAAAGTACTCACAAGGAACTTTACCGATCTAACGGGATCTATTTAATCAAACACAACAAGGGTGAACTATCCGTTAGGAAATAAATAAACAAACTGGAATCTCTCTCTCTTGCGTCGGGAAAAATTCCGGCATTTTCCGGGAATCACATGAAATATTCATGAAAGGGCGATTTCTTATAAACGTCCTTTTTACTCTCCCCACCCTTTTCGCTTTGTTGGACGGTTCTTTCTGAAGGGGGGACAAGGAGAAGAAACTATGTAAGGGTGGGTGTTTTGTGGAGGGACGACAGATGGTTCTTTACAATCGGCCGACCATGGAATATGGGGAGGGAAAAAGAAAGAGGGGAAAAAAAGATAGAGAGGGATTATGTATTCACCGAAAGGGTTCTTAGTTGCAACTACAATGAGGAAGATGGAAGATGTTTTTGATGAAATACGAATCTCGCCAAATTTCACGCCAAAAATAAAACTCTTCGCCGGAAGTTCACCATACTCAACACGTAGAATGGAGAAATATAATGGATCATTGGAGGATTTTTTTTTTATTGGACGACACTATGAAAAGATATAGAATGAATAGCCACAATTTTTTTTGAATTTCATAAAACATACGTACGATATTCCAAAAATCATTTGAACTTTTTTTATTTGAAATAGTTTACTTTTGATAGTTAACGAGAGTTTAATAATTCAATGACATTTTGTTTCTGAATTTTAATATGCATAGACAAATTTTAAATCAAAACGTTTTCTTTTATTAAAAACCGATTTTACGTTAAATTTTCAAATAAATTTAACTAGGTAGATTTAATTGGATAAAAAAATTTACTATGGGTGCATACATTTTCGAGCAATTTCTGTTTATTCAAAAGGAATACGAATACCCCATTATGAAAATTTGGAAACTATTAGAAATTTGAAGCAAGGAAAAAAAAAAGATGACTATTTGGCAAAGAAATTCAATAGTTGAAAAATTTAAGACATTAATTAATAGGAATTTATGAATTTGTTAGAATAGAGCTTATTTAGTTTATAGAATTTAAAATGAAAGTAATATGCTTCTTTGATTCAGAATATACTGAATTTATGTTCGTAATTCTGGTGCATAACGTAACTGTTTAAAATTTGTACATTCCTTAATTCAGATTAGTAAATATGAGTCCACGAGGGGTCAAGGCTCCACTCTCGTGTAGCGGGAAGTTCCATACCGTACTTTGATGAGGACGTCTCATGTCCATCAACCCACTGGCGAGTGGAACAAGTGGTCGCAGGGTCCCTCCAATGATGTGACATCATATGGAGATTAGCGTTAACTCAGGCATCAAATACGACACTTGACTGAATTTCAAATATATGAAACGATTGACCAAGTTTAATGTTTTTTACTCAGTAGAAATATGTTATATTCACTGGCTGGATATTTTTTGTAAATTAATTATTTCCCTGGCTGGAAGTACCTTTTTATAAATCATGTTGTTGTTATTATTTATGACACTTGGACAAGCCAAGCTCGCTATGCATTGGCAATGCGAATTTATGTCAATAGGGAGCGTCCTTCGATTTAATGAGAAGCACCATGAAGGTGAAAGTACGTCTTTGCTCTTTTTTAAATCCTCCGATAGATGGCGCCACCAGAGAATCCATTCCCTCAATTTTGACATTGATCAGAAGGGAAAGGAAATTTTCTCCAGACCATTGCACCCATGGTAACTGCTCAACGAGCGACCACAGGACTTTCCATTCCACAGATTTAACGAGCACGTATATCGCATGTACTCGGTGGGTCTATTGGCGGCATTGGGAATCGAACCCCGTCCTTCCGGATGGAAGGCCGATACCCTAACCACTAGGCTAACACGGCCCTTATAAATCATTCTACCACAAGATTGCATCCCGTATTATTCCTCATTCGCCCCCTTCCACAAAATAGACTGCCCTAGCTTAGGATCGGTGGAAAACCGGTTCCAGAGAGAGGCGACAGGACGAGATTGAAGACAGACTGGGTTGGAGATGGCAAAAGGAAGTTGAGAAAGAGAGAGCCTGAAACCCATGGAAAAACTGTTTGTTATTCAAGTCTGACTTTCTACTGGAATCTAGGGACTGTAAAATAGCAAAGTTGAAATAATTAAATCCTATGAGTTTTCAGACTGGAAAGATGAGTTGTACTCCTATAATAAGATGAAGAAAGTCCCGCTGAAGGAATAAACTAACAGGTTTTCGAAGTCCTGAAAATAGGCCGGCTTAGTAATAGAAATCTCCTTAAAGCCCATGTTTTTTTTTAAATTATTTTTCCAGTCAGTAGTTGTTGTTGTTGTGGCTTATCCTCCTTTTGTCTGACTTCGTCAGACAAGGTCCATAAGACCACTGACCCGAAGGATAATCTGATACAAAAAGGGAGGAAGAATAAAGGTCCTTCTTGGTGAGCCCCATGCAACCAAGAACATGTTCAGGGAGGTTCAGGGAGTTCAGGGATAGTAGTTTATGGGCTCGGCATTTTGTGCATAATGAGTAGGTCTTCCTCCCCTCTATAAATGAGAGACTTTTTGGGTGGCCACTTTTGAGTCTTGTTATTGCAGTTGGTGTTCCTGCCTGATGCTTGCGTGCACCAATGACCCGGAGGGCTATGCCAGCAGTAGTTTGCTACTGGTAGGGTCACCCAAGCCGGACAGGCCGAAGGATAGGTGCCAGACGGAAAGGAACACCACCCCGAGCCAAGACAGACTTCTACCTTCACGATGCTCAGATCCTTCGGATCAACAGAAGATGGATCTCACCTCCACATCATGACCTCGCTGACCCAGAATCTTGATGCTGCATCGCCAGTCAGTAGTTTTTTTTTAGTGCGTTGCCACCTATTTTATCACTTTGATTAATAAGTGTAAATTATAAACGTTACGTGGGTACTTAACCATGTTGTTAGTAAAGCTTAAATATTTGAAATAATATAAGCAACTAAATTTTGTATGTATGAGAATAGATTTGTAATTTTATGACTGAATTAAAAGTAATTTTTAATGACAAAAGCAAAGCCAGTTTCTGCTTCTATTTTCAGCTTTGAATTTGGGAATAAAAAAAAAATAAATGTACAATTCAATGTTAAAAAAATAATATATTATTTAAATTCAAAAGATTAGTTATAAATACTATATGATAACGGTAATTATCTACGCAACAAATATGCAGCCAAAAAAAGTAATACAAACCAGCAAATTCGTAAACATATATCATACAAGAATATGTTCTTAATGACAAAAACTATTTTTAGGTGACTTTATTAAAACTTTGTTTTGACTCATATTCATCACGTTTATTAATTTAAAATAGTTATTATTAATCTAATTCCCATATTAACACACACAGTGACTTTATTTAACTCTGACATATATGAGTTCATTATAACTCTGTTTTGACTCATATTCATCATGTTTAAATCTAAAACATTTTACACATTAAGACAAGTCACTGTTATAAGGAATTTAAAAACACTTGATTTCATTTAAAATATTAAATAATTGAAAAATTTAATGAAAATTACAGAATTTTTAAGAAAATCAATTGTTTTATTTTGTCGATAAATGGTAGTGATTTTTTAAAAAGCTTTACAAGTCAACAAGTCATTAATGACTTGTTAAAATTGACAATGTGTAAATAATAACAGTGAATAGGTTTTTTTTTTTATAAATTACATCACAAGATGATTATAATGCTTTTTTTCTCAATAGTTTTCTTAATTTTTAATGCAAACTATATCGTAGGACAGGTGTCATATACATTTCAAATAAATTAGGAAAGCACAAGGTTTTAATGAAAAATTTATGCTTTAAAGTGGGCTAGAAAACAGAAGGTGCGAAATGTTATGCAAATCAACGCTTTTGATGTCAACAACAAGAAAATGGGTAAAAATTTTGAAAGCATGAACTTATAGAAGCTTCTTTTTTTAAAAAACCTCAGATATAAAGTTCAGCTTTATTTTGTTTTGAGAAGAGCTGACATGAAAACGTTAGAACAAAGTGATTTAATGAAATCCTTGATTTGGTAAATTATTGAGTGATTTAAATTTGTGTAACAAAATCTAGTGCATGCTCGTGAAATGATAAAGAGAATCTTTAAGCCCTTTATGGAACTTTAGTTAAAATATACAGCTTTCATATATCAAGAAATATAACTTTTTGAACTATTTTTTTTTTTTACTATGAAAAGAAGTATTTAGTTTGTATTTGAAAAACAAGTTAAAACATTAGATGACTTCTGTATGATATTAATAAGTCATTTTAATTATTTTATTACAATTTATGATAATTTCTCTCATAGCGACAGTATAATAGTGGTGACTTTCTTAACAATTAAAATGTATATCATTCATTATAAAATGTCTTACAAAAATTTAAAAATGAAAACTTTCTAAGATTGAAATGAAATGATTAACAAATGGTGATAGATGATAAAATAAAATAAAGAGTATACATTTTGAAAACGATAACACAGTTTAAATATGTAAAATAAGTAAAAAATTATACTAATAGATGGCGCTTTAGAAAAATAAAATTACGAAACATTTAAGACATGCTCTAAATATTTTCCTTTACAATCCATCACTACAATCAAGTCCGATGATTCTTTCAGTGATAGAATTTGATTGCAGGACGAATCTGTGATGCAGTGATCTTGGACTCAAATCACTCCTTATGATGAGACTAGGAATATAATTTACAATATACAGTGCCACCTGCTAGCAATATTAACAACTAATTTTGAAACTTAAATTTTTGTGGCATTTTTAGAAAGCATACAGTTTGAGCTTTTCTTTTATCGATCACATTTTATAGTTATATCTTATTCACTTATGATATTACAAAATATTAGAAATATAAGTTCCAAATAGAAATAGTCTTTTTGTAGTCTACCATTATAAGACACCGTATATACTATAATTGATTTTCTTTTCATAGTGTACACTAATAGATTCAATTTAAGTTATCTAGAATTTCAGAAGTGATAATCTTTAGTTATCTTCGCCGAAAGAGAAATCTCCAAATAAAAGGCCGAATCCGATCTGAAAGTTGATTTAATGCCTTCCTATAAAACAAAACGCTAAAAGGCGCTACCCTAACCTTATCAGGAAATTTTCGGAGTAATGGGGTGATCCATTCGAAGTAGTTTCCTCTCTCTTCTTCTATTCACTTATAGTAAAGGGTTTTCCGGAAAAATACTTATCGTTTGCAGGACCGCTTCGTACTCATACAACACTGAGAAATGTAATCAAGTACACAGAAGAAAATTTATCGGAAAACTTTTGAGAGCAGAGGAGGTATTATTTATTGGTCTCATTGCATATATTTACCCTTGCTTTTTCATTCGAGCTCACAGTTACAGTTTCTTTCTTGGAATTGAAGTTCTCCTCTAACATTTGCATTCTCAGTAATTCATTAGTTGTGGTTGAAGGTTTGTCATGGTCGATCGATTTTCCCGGTTTTAAATTGAGAATGGATAGATTTTTTTTTCAGCAGTCATTGAGGTCTAAGGAAGTGAAAGAAACTTGAATTGTATGGAAAATAGTTGAATATTTATGTGTGTCAGAGTTATATTGTTCAAATTCTCTATTAAAACAAATAATAGATAGCTTAAAAAACACTGACATGAAAGGTTTTCGAATATCTTCAATTAAAAACAAATCTTAAATTATAAATTTGAATTATGATGAAATCAACATTTTCTCTCTTTTAGATCGAAACAAAAAACAACTAAACTGAGGTCTAACTTTTATTATTTACTTTTAATGTATATTTGAATGCATTAAATTATAAAAATTGAGCGAGTTTTTGTGCATCAGTATCAAACTAAATTTATATGTTAATAAAAAAATTCATATTAATTTATAAAATAAAGATTTCATTATTTTTTGCCAATTTTATGCCAGATTTATGCTTTTGATTTAGTATTTTAAACTTTTGAAAATGTTTGGAGTAATAAAGTGAACTAAGTAAATTTATGTACGTAAAAAGAATAATAAAAGTTTATGAAATATGTTTATATTTGCTAATTGGCTTAACATTTTAGAGCTAAATTAGCAAGTTGTAAAACCAATACACACTTTAATTTATTGATTTAAATCTATAAATTGTAATATAAATCCTACATCGAAAGCTGATAATTCTAATTGCTAATAAATCTTATTTTGATTAGTTAATAATGATATAAGATTTTTTATTCGGTATGTATTGGCACCCCAAAGTATTCACTTAGTTAAGTTCAGTTATTACTAGGATAACTACAGAATACCTTCTGAAATAAAAATCCGACTTTTTATTTTGGCAAATAAGACCTGTTTGGCTTTGGTGGAATAAAATGGGAGAATGCATGGCGAAGAAGAACTAATTCTGAGCTCTATAAACTATATAAAGAATCAGATATTCGTTAAATTTATCTCAATACAGAGATTAAAATGGGCAGGACATTTGAGCCGGATGAACGACAATTGGGTGATGAAAAAACTTTCTTGGCTCGCCCCATTGGCACCAGAAGAAGAGGACGACCGAAACTCCGATGGCATGATTGCCTTGAAAACGACCTAAAAACACTATAAGTGACCAACTGGACGACCTTATCCAAAAATAGGGGGTCCTGGTATGCACTTCTGAGGAAGGCAAAGGCCCACCCTGGGCTGTCAGGCCAATGAAGAAGAAGAAGGAGGACCTGTTTTGGCGTAAAACGTTTCTTCAAATCTAGGTTTCGTTCTAAAATCTCTAAGTTTTCGATTTGAAAAACTCTAGTGAGGCCTGTCTTGTGACATTTGCTTCTGAGACCTGGACTATGACTAAATTGGCGGACATTGCTGTTGCGGTATTTGAAAGGAGGATTTTGAGTATTTTTTGTTGTGGTGTAGAGGACAACGATAACTGGAGAAGGAGATTTAACTCAAATTTATATAAGATATATGAACATCCTGTGATATTGCTAAATATATATAATTAAATAGAATGAACCAGAAAACTCACGTATTTCGAATGCATGATGACAATTCTATAAAAAAAGTCTCTATATTTTAGTTCTACTGAAATTAGAAAGCGGGCGCTCCGTGGCTGAGTGGTCAAAGGCATCACTGCTAATCGCTTGAGAGCGTAGGAGTGTGGGTTCGATTCCCACCGTGGCCCTGGATGTCTTCTTCGTTATTCTTCTGTGGTTGTACATCTGTCATTGTGCTATTTGTCCTAATATCGACGAAGACTTACAAGCGGATCTCAAGAATCAAGCATACAAGTCTGAATATATGTAATGTAATAAATAAATAAATTAGAAAACGGGGAAGACCATGGTTAAGATGGACTGACTCTGTGGAGTCAGGCCGAGCTGGCAGCCGAATGGTTAGCGCTCTTGCCTTCGGTTCAACAGTCCGTGGGTTCGAATCCCACCTTGGGCATGGATGTTTGTAGTGGTTCGGAATCCACTTTAAACCGTAAGTCCCGGTCTAATTAGCCCTCCTGTGCAAAAAATGACCGTTGAGCGACAAACAAACCAAACCAAACCAAACCAAAACCTGTGGAGTCAGATATTCTTACTATTAATGAGAAGAATTGGAGACCAAAGATTTTTTAGAGGTCATCATGGAGAAATCTTCAAAAGAAAGCATTGGCTCACATCGGGCTGATTGGCCAATTATGATGATGTATTTGCATCAAGTATGAAAACAATAACAAAATAATATCAGTTTACATGTTAACAAACTTGCAACTAATTGAATTCAATTTCCAGTTGTGGTTGCGTTGTAACAATGTTTAATCTAAATAAAAACAGTTGGTCCTGTCGCCTTCGTAAAGAGTGAGAGTAGTAGGATAACCACAAACTCGCACAAATCATAAGTCAAAGAAGTTATTGTGAATGCGAGATTTTAACTCAAAATAAATAAGTAAAATGAGATACACTGAAAAATTTTTTTAAACAAATCAAAACAAGAAAATGAATTAACAAAATTAGATTTTTTAATACTAACTTCCATTTGAGAGAAAACTTGCTGAAAATGTTTCTATTAGATACAGTTTATATAAACTATATTATAATGTGAAAATCTCTCCTCTCTCTATATATAAATGATATGAAATACCAGATCGTATATTATTGGTATTTTTAAAAATAATACGCGCGAATAAAATGCAGTTACACAACTAACTTCATTTAACTTTTGCAACGCATCATACTAAAATGAGAACGCCAAATTAAGCATTTAAATTATGTTGTTACTAATGACACTTGGACATGCCAAGCTCGCTATGCCTTGGCTATGCGAATTTAAGTCAATTGGGAGCGTCTTTCGTTTAAATCAGAGCACCATGAAGGTGGAAAGTACGACTTTGTTCTACACACATGCCATAGGTACCCGTTTATAGGGTAGGCAACCATTCACACCTCATTCATACAAGGAAAGGACAAAGACAGGATAGATAGAGGGAGAAAGTACATCCATGCCCGAACCGGGATTCGAACCCAGGACTTCCTTATCCGGAGTCAGACCCTCTGCCCACTAGACAAGTTGGGCAGCATTTAAATTATTTAGCCAGTAATTTCTGGCATGTTTCTTTAATTAATAAATTTATTTAGCATGAAGGTTGACAATAAACTTGACTAATATTACAACAAA